>VDFB02358134.1:143121976-143240218 GCA_007258455.2 Sequoia sempervirens
ATTATCTAATTCACGAGGAAATACATCATTTATTTATTTTTTAATTAAAAGAAATCATTCTAAACCCTATATAGGATACATTGATGCTTCAAAGCCTCTAAAGGAATTTGAGATTATGCAAATATATCTCAAGTAACATTCATAAGGTTTAGAAAATCTTGATCACTCTCTAAAATAGCCCATTAAACATGGGTTGTGCTTGAATGCACTACATAATTGATATAACACAACCACTCTGCATATCAACCAGAGTTATAGGCTCTTTATTGCAGCAAGAGGTAATCACTCTTCGATCATGCTATAATTACATCATATCCTATTAAACTTGAGACAACCTGAATGCACCCAATGATGATTATTGACACCTACATTATACAACCTGAATTAACTACATTATATGAGTGCCTCCATTTCTATCACAACATAGCCACATTAAACTTGGGTCACACATAAATGCATCATGTATTTGTTATAGCACAACTGTGCCACATGACCAATACAGTTATGGATCACATAATTACAGTCACAAGAATTTGTTCCTCGGTTGTGATCTTATGGTGATTCCACACAACAAATCTGGACATGAAATTCTCAAAACCCTTAACCTCTAAAAATGAAATCTAATGAGATGTTGCTTTAAAATATGATTTTCAAACCTGGAACTACAAATCTGACTTCACAACTGAATTCTACAAAAAGACAATGACTACCCTCAACCTGGTGATATCTTCTTGAATTTTTTCTGATTTTTCCCAAGAAAATCGTCCTTAGTTCTCCACGAACTATCTCAAGTAGAGCAAAACACTATCGCAATAAATCAGGCGCGAACTCACTTTTCTTTATGTTGGCCACAATTTGATTTTTTTTAATTTTTCATGTTTGTCGAACATTCGACGAAAATAACAGCCGACATTTCGACGAACTCCGGGTTCGTCGAAATTTCGACGAACGTCGGGGATAAACTTTCAAAAAAATTGGAAATTACACATCAAATTTTACAAGCACCCGACGAACATCGAATTTTACATATTTTGTCGGACAATTTCGTCGTATTTTGCAGTCAAATGTATTAGTGTCAAGAGTTAGAGACTAGGAATGACAAGCTTACCATGGAGTTTATCTTGGAAATTTTCATCACCCACAGCTAAAATTGTAATATCCCTTATAAAAAAATCAAACCCAAATCTGAAACTGTTGTTTCTACCCAAAATCTTAAACAGAGCAAATCGGGTATAAGGGAAAACACACCAAGCAAGTCCAAACTGTGATTAAATAATGAGAAACTGATTAAGAAATATTTATTAATGATCTAAGCATGATTTCACATTATTTTTTATGTTGATACCTCAGCTAACAACAATTTTACATCTGTTGTAAATATGTATAAAGAAAACACAAAATGGAATCTTAAATATGCACTAAAATGCATCAAACTGGAAATCGGGTAAGGTGCAATTGAGATAGAATGATTTATTATTGAATTCCACATGTATTTACATTATATTTTATATCATATACATCAGATAACATACATGAATAGCTGCAGCAATTTACACACATATCTCTAACTGAAACCCCAAAACAATCACTGTAATTGAAGCCAACTTTGCACAAACTCTCTAAACTTCACACAAAGTATTCTACAAAAAAAGCATGAAAATATAGTCCAGCAAAAAAAAAACCATGGCCTCCAAATTTTCAAATGGTTTGCACAACTTAGAACAGAAAAAACAAAACCAAACTATTCAAACTACAACTATCCAGCAAAACCCAACTTCTGAAAATGAAATATAATAATTCAAATAAGCACTATGGTAATCTCTGAGTGAGATTACATTATAATGAACCTCTGAATACCATCCTTAGTTCACCTTGAAACCCTCAAACATATCGTTCTTCAGCCTCCCTCTCCATAGGTTTGAAAACCTCTGAAGAATAGCAAATGCATTAGCAACAACCATTGAATGAATGAATGAAAAAATAGATTTTTTCCCTTTAAGTATTCCATATGCAAAAATCAAATTCAGGTGCCAAGATTTCATGCCAAAATGAGGGAGATAATTGTGTAACTCCTCTTTCCCAAATGGTTTCCAAAAATTATCCATTTCCCATAATTATTACTTTTTGACAATTATTTCCATAAGCAATAATTTCCCGCTTTTCTAACCAAAAGGTGCTCCATCAAAACCCATGCCTAAATATGATGATAAATCAAGTATGATATTTATTTGATGATTAAATATTGTTTATTTCATTAAATCACCAAATAAAAAATATTAATCTCTCGGTCAATCCAATGGTATTGATTTGTTATTTTTGGGCAACCACATTTACTATAAATAGTAGGTGCTAATTTTAGAAAAGGGGACATTACAAAAATTCAACTATCTATGGCAACCATCGGTGATAAGCATACATCCATGAATTGTGG
Source organism: Sequoia sempervirens (assembly GCA_007258455.2). NCBI lineage: Eukaryota > Viridiplantae > Streptophyta > Pinopsida > Cupressales > Cupressaceae > Sequoia > Sequoia sempervirens. Next base: position 143,124,408 of record VDFB02358134.1, read on the forward strand.
GAATGTGCATATGGATAATGTGGAAACATACACTTTTTTTACAAGTGTAGATGACACTAATGTAGTAAGTGCATTAGATGAGCATAACAGGGAACAGTATGTTGCAGCAAGTGTCCCTAAAGGAAAACACTTTATAGGTGATATAGGCCCAAGACTCTACATTAGCAGTGTGGAGAATGTTGTTGATAGGACTTGTGATGAAGAGGTGGATTCTACTAGGAGTTATGTGATCAATCATAATGTTGAGCCATCTTCCTTACAGGAGGATTACAAGGTGTCATCTAGAGGGGAAATTGGTTTTCATGCTGATATGTTTTCCCCTCTTGAAAGAAAATCAAGAATTTCATTTTATGTAGTTGATTGTGATCAACACACTAATGAATCACAAGCATGGAAGGAACAACTAAAGTTCACTAGAGATAAGGTTGATCAAACCTTATCCCACTTTGATAACACACAAAAAAAAATTGAATACCTCCTTTGGTCAGCTGAATTTGAGGAAATAAGGTATAGGGTTTCGAATGGAACTTTTATCCAAAGTTTGTGGACTACTAGATAATCTTTAGAGGTAATTAAATTAGATTACCTCCATTTTCTTTCAAACAGAGACCTTTTTATCGGGGTTGTAGAGAAGGTTTATAGAGCTGTTACAAGGTCTATCCATGATTATTTGAGTTATGAGTCATCTTCTGGTGGTGGCAATGAAGTATGGAGTTCACATGACTATAATGGCATTCCATTGATGTGAGCAGGTGAGTTTCACCTTGATTGCATGGTGAGTTGTGCTCACCATTTTTCTTTCAACCCACTCACATCTGATTTGACTATGATGCAAAATACACACAAGTGTGAGTTGGATGGTTGGTACGAGGTGTTTCCTTCTATTGATAAAGGAGACAAAACTTATGTGTTCTAAGTTGCTTCTACATGACAATTATGCTATTGGGATACATGATATAGGAGCATATTTTGAGTAGTTTGGCATTCCTAGTGTAGATAGAATGGTGCAACAAGAACCAATAGGAGACAGGAAGGAAAATTTTCAAATTTTTCCATGGGATCCGGGTGAAGTACACTATGTTCATTACATTGTGTTGCTTCACCAACTTCATCTTGATGAAGAATATATCAGAGTCATGCAAGAGAGGTTAGCAGATGATGGGTATGGCAGGCTTCTTGTTGGGTTGTGGGCTTTTGGATTTTCTATGCTTAGTAGTATGCTTCTTCTACAGATAGTGATTGACAAGTCTGTCGAGTTTGGTTCTATCTTTCTCCAGTGGTTGTAGTGGAGTTTTGGTAGAGCATCGTTTAGACTAGTTTGGGATCCCAACATATAAAACAAGACTAGTTGTTTAGGTGAGGATTGCTTGGGGACAAGCAATATTGGGGAGGGCGGACTATAATGTCCCCTTTTTTTCAAGATTTGTATCTTGCAATGGTTACCCTATTGTTTGGTTCTTGTAGGCTAATGGGATGATCAGGGAACCCTTTTGAGGGTGTTTAGTGGTTCCTCAACTTGGTTTTCAGTGGTTTATCTCAGTTTTTCTCCATCTTAATGACTTAATGATTTGGTAGTGGACCTTTTGGAGGTCATTCAGGTTGTTTCTCCCACACTTACTATTTATAGTAATTCACTTGGTCATATCAGATATACTTACTATTTATAGTAAGTCTTATCTAGATCAATCATCATCAGGCCAACATCCGAAAAATATGATTGGGTAATTTATTGAGGATTAATGGTTTATTATATTATTAAAGTCATTTGACTTTAATAATATTAATATTTAATAATCACTTATTAAAGATGATATTGTAGACACTTAAAAATGACCTAGGCTTGCAAACTCTATTTTTACCACTTTCGTCCTAGCATAATTATGACATTTAATTATGTCCTTGGTCCACATTCGACTATTGATTAAATAATTCATAATTATTTAATTAATTCATGTCCTTTTATTCTTCATGATTATTAAATAAATAAATTTTATTTATTTATTAAATACGTCATTAATTGTCTAAGTCTTCCCTAATTAAATAAATTTCTTAATTTATTTAATTATCTTTATTCATTTATTCTTCCTGATTATTAAATAAATGGATTTCATTTATTTATTTAATATGTCACTAATTCTCATAATTAAATGAATTTATTGATTTATTTAATTATTGATCATATCCTCTAAATTAAATAATTATCTTTAATTATTTAATTTCCAAATTTAACATTTCCCTCATTTTAAATAAATGAAATTATTTAAAATGATCTTACATTCCTGACTGTCAATTCATTTTAGTAAATAATCAAAATTCGATTATTTATTATCACACAAAATCCATATTTTGAATTAATTTAATTCAAAATGGTAATATTCTTCCAAAAATCAAGCAATCGAGCAGATTCTTGATTTTCCAAATCTGATCTTCAGTTCAACTCTTATCTTCTTGATTTTTCGAATCTCACAAATTAGGCAGTCTTTATCTTCTTGATTTTCGAAAATCTTTATTTTTCTGAATAATTATCTCATTTATTCTCGATCGCCGATTTGATTTTCTCAAATGACATCTCGACCACTCATTTAATAATTTTTCCCTAACCCTACATTAAATATCATCCTCTGATTTTAGGCTTCTGTCAAAATTCAATCTCGTCCGTCCATTCAAAATTGCATTTTCTATAAAATGCCAATTTTGCTCACATTTTAGGACTTACACATGAACTTTGTTATTCTGATGTATTGATGCTTAGAGTTTATTCAACATTTTAGTTATTTTTTCATAGTCATAAACACTTAGATTTCATTTAGTTACTTCAAAATCCTTCAAAGCTTGCTTAGGGCATTGTCATAGTCGAAGATTGCTCGCATATTGAATCTGAGGGCAACACAACAATCAACAAGTTAGAAGGTGCTATGAAGGTAAATCATGGAAGCTTCGATGACAAGTATAATCGTTTTATTTGTGTTTAGTTTCCATTGTGCTTGATAGTTTTCTTTTGGTTTTGTGCTTTATTGATTTGATAATCTAACCTTAGGAAAAATAACCCTTAGATACAGATATAAGGGGGTTAAATGGAAATTAATTGTTATATTGATGATGCTTTATTAATTTATTATTTGAAAAAGGCCAAATGCATCAAAAAGCAAATATTTGTTTTATTTAATTATTTGGCCAAGTGGGGATTTGTAGTATAAAAGAAAAAAAAATTGCTTCTTCATTATCATTGTTATTTTATAAAAACTTGTGCAAATTGAAGAAAGTGAGCAAGGGTTTATTGGTTTTGAAGATTCAAAATTTTTGAGGATGAAATCCCTCAAAGAGAACAATTTCTACAAGTGTGGAAGATCACCCAACAACATTTTGAGAAATAGTCTTATAGATTATTATAGAGCTTCATTTATTTTCCTGGAGATCTTCATTCAGGGGCTTACAAAGTTTTCAAGGTCCAATTTGATATTTAGTTTGAAGGGACATTCAGGGTGGAATAATACAGGGTCAAAGATTGTTGATATTCTCAATTGTTGATCAAGCATTTTCAGATCTGCAATTTATGTTGTTGTTTCCGGGTATGAATTATATGTATTCCTTAAGTCATTAATAAAATCTAGTTATTTATTTCTTACATTTGTTTGGAATTAGTTTATTTGCAAAATTTTATATTATCTTTAATGTCTGGCGAAACCCCAAATACCAGATCAGGGGTGGTTATTACACTCTACCTAACAAAGACTTTGGAAGATGCTTCCTCTACCCACTCTACCTCAGTGGAGGAACTCTACACCTTCTATCCAACTTTATCTCTACTAGAGGATAGTAGTCACAAACCCTCTTTCATGCCTGCAACAAATAAAAAATTTCACAACTCTCTCTTGCATGTTCACTACTTCATTCTTCACCAAAACAAACTCATACTCAACATGTCTCACACCCAAACAAGACCAACCTCACTCTGATACCATTTGATGTAGTTGAAGACCAAGACCTCGATTCGAGGTGTTGATCTTCCCAGCCTCCACACTAATTCCTCTTCAATCCACTAAAAAATAATTCTCAACGAGAAATAAAGAATACCCAAAGAGTTTTAACTTGCAAATCATCAAGCATACACATAAGCGCACATAAAATTGTTGGCATGCCACTTTTCAGAATCAAATTTGATCATGTAATTATCTTCCATTTGCTCTGAAAACTTATCCATAAAGAGATCCCACCTTCATCTACAGGAATACAAGTGGGTCTAAATTTATCTACCTATGCAACCATGCTAAAATCAAGTTGAAATCCCAAAAAAATCATTTTTGAATGTTGGAACTATGTTGCAGACAACCTTGTGATAGACCACTTTTTGAAAAATAAATTGAACGTTCAAATGAAATTATTTTATTCTAAAAACTTGTACATTGAAAGCTCCCATATTCATAAATAGGAATACATGTCCACTATATTTTTTCTACCAGCAATACCATGCAAACTTTCAAGCCAAAATCTAAAAACCCATCTTTGGGCACATGAACTATGTTGCAGACTTCACCAACAACTCATAACTTTTTCTCTCCTTATCCATTCTTCTTCATTTCCATACCTTTTCATCCTTATTTCTTCTTCATTGCTCCTATAAGATCAATTCTCAAACTCCGTCGCATTTTGCAACTTGGCACTCTGAAAATTGTAATTCCTAACAACCACTCCTTATGCAACTATTCCACTTCCTTTAACCACCAGGCATAGGACAAAGCATGGACCAAAATAAGGGCATTGAAATTTTAAAATAGATCATAATGCAACATTAAATGGACCACTCACATGCTTGGGCATTGGAATTTTTCCTCTTATTTAGTAAAGCAATATTCATTTTATGCGACATAAAACACCAAAAATTCAAGCGTTTGGTGTCACCTACCCAATAAGTATTAGAATTTAGTTTTTAATATGCTAGAAATTTGTGAAATGTGCCTAGAAATCATGCTTGAAAAAAATAAATCACTACAAAATCAAATGAAGAAATATGTAGCTCGTTTGTGTGATGCAAGATTACCTGAGCAGACATATGCTCCTACATCAAACATCTTAGGTAAGAGAAATGTTTCATGAGTGAAAACTCATGAAAATTTGAAGATTTTATGTTTATTCTTCATCCATTTTTCTTCCCTATCCTCTTGCTTTTTTTCCTCTTCTTCCACATCTTGCTAGAACTAGCTTCGCTCTCCTCCAACAAATTTTCTCACCATTCTTGTTTCTTCTCATGGATTTGTATCCACCACAAAGCATACTCCTCCTCCACCAAATTCCCTCATTATACACATCAACACTTGTAGCATACACACACAAATATACCCCTACAACTTCATGAAAATTAACAATTTACATATGTTCTTCTCCATACTCCTTAACCCTCAACATCACAAACAAATGCAAAAAAATATCATCACAAAATGTAAACAAAATTACCTCCTCTTTCTTTGTTGCAATGTTTTTCATGTAATTTTCAGCTGCAATCTTCATTTCATCCTTCGCTATGAGATTTTCATCTACTCTCATGATTATCTTTATGTCTTCAACTAGCGTACCAAGTATCCCAACTATAGAATCTTCATGGAAATGGAAATATTCCATGTATCTACCTCCTTCTTGTCCTTTTGCTGCACTATTTAGCTCTTCATGTTCTTCTACCCAATTCCCTTCTCGCATTTGGTTTATTTCTTTGTCTCCACTTTCCATATGAGTTCATTCTCTTCTTCCCCCACTTATAAAACCTAGGGCCTTCGAACTTTGTTATGTCTACTTCTACATATTCTTCATCTTCATTCTTCATTCTTCCATCAAGGTATGCTTCCAACACACATTCTTGCTTCTCATTACTCTTAGTTATCCTTCCATGTTGTGTAGTAATTCCAATCTTTCCAACCTTGCATTTATATCCATGATCATCCAGGAGATCCTCCTCTTTTGATATTTTCTCCAACCTTCCCATATCATGGGCTTCTTCCTCATGAGTATACCCATCTCGTTCGATGCTACAATACATCACACGTTCAACAAAAACAATTTCTCACAACACACTACCCTCTACCCAACAAAGACTTTGGAAGATGCTTCCTCTCCTCACTCTCTCTTAGTGGAGGAACTCTACACCTTCTACCCAACTTTATCTCTATTGGAGGATAGTAGTCATAGACCCTCTTTCATTCCTATAACAAATAAAAAAATTCATAACTCTATCTTGTAGCTTCATTGCTTCACTCTTCACCAAAAAAACTCCTACAACAAACTCATACTCAACATATCCCACACGCCAACAAGACCAACCTCGCTCTAATACCATTTGATGTAGTTGAAAACCAAGACCACAATTTGAGGTGTTGATCTTCATAGCCTCCACACCAATTCCTCTTAAATCCACTAAAAATAATTTTGAAAGGGAAATAAAGAAGACCCAAAAAGTTATAACTTGCAAATCATCAAGCATACACATAAGTGCACATAAAACTGTTGGCATACCACTTTTCAAAATCAAATTTGAACATGTAATCATCTTCTATTTTCTCTGAAAACTTATCCATAAATAGCTCCCACCTTCATCTACAAGAATATAGGTGGGTCTAAATTTATCTACCTATGTAACCATGCTAAAAATCAAGCTGAAATCCTAGAAAAATCATTTTTGAATGTTGGAACTATGTTGCAGACAACCTTGTGACAGACCACTTTTTGAAAAACAAATTAAACCTAAAATTGAAATTATTTTCTTCTAAAAACTTGTACAATGAAAGCTCCCATATTAATATATAGGAACACATTCCCACTATATTTTTTCTACCAGCAATACCATGCTAACTTTCAAGCCAAAATCTCAAAAAACCCATCTTTGGGCACAAGAACTATGTTGCAGACTTCACTAGCAACTCATAACCTTTTCTCTCCTTAGCCATTCTTCTTCATTTCCATACTTTTTCATCCTTATTTCTTCTTCATTTCTCTTGTAAAATTAATTTCCAAACTCCATCCCCTTTTGCAACTTGGCACTCTAAAAAATTGTAACTCTGGCAACCACTCCTTATGCAACTATTCCAATTCCTGCAACCACCATACATAGGAAAAAGCATGGCCCAAAATAAGGGCATTGAAATTTTAAAATAGAGCATAATTCAACATTAAATAGCCCACTCACATGCCCGAGTGTTGGAATTTTTTCTCCTCCAATTTAGTGAAGCAATATTTATTTTATGAGCCATAAAACATAAAAAAATAAAGCATTTTGTGTCACCTATCCAATAGGTATTAGATTTAGTTTTTAATATGCTGGAAATGTGTGAAATGTGCCCCCAAATGATGCTTGAAAAAAATAAATCACTACAAAATTAACTGAAGAAATATGCAGTTGTTTTGTGTCATGCAAGATTTCCTATGCAGTCGTATGCTTAGTTGATGGTGTTTTCTGCACAACAACAACTCAAATAGAATACAAGTATCCTATCTCTCTTGAAAGGTAAATCTCTATCAGTAAGCCTCAAGAGATAACCCCAAGGTCTCTAATGCCAAGTCTTGACAATGCAAAAATAACTCAGTGATAAATGTGAAATTGTTGGTAAGCACAAGGGGCCTTACAAAACAAATGTTGGAACTTTAGATTTATCATATCTTGCAATTTGGTGATACTTTTGATCCTAAAACCTAACTCAGATCTGAAAAGAAATAACAAAAGATAAGGGTTAAAGATATTTTAAGACTAAACTAATTCCTAAGACTAATGATGCAAATGATTAAACACTCAAAGTGGACCAATCCTTCAAAACCAATTTCTGCTTAACCCAAATCAATCTTGCAATCTCACAGAAACAGTGCAATCTTCTAAGGAATTAAATATTTTCAAATCATGAAGAATTCACCCAAATCAACCCTATTTTGCAATTGAAATGAATAAATACTCACAATTGAACTTAACACACAAATTTAAGGCCCAGGCTAACTTTACACAACTTACAATTAACAAGCTGCTAAAAGTATGGACCAAGGATTGCTCAAACACTTCAAATATTAAACCATCAACACCATTGCACCATATCTAAATCTAAAATCTAACATGTAACTAATAATCCCAAAGCAATCTTAAAGATTTGGAACAACAAGAACCATGCAAAGTGAAGCAACACAAGAAAGAGCACCAAAGAACAATGTCTTTACTTATATTGAATCACCAAAGTTTGCAACAATTCATGTATTCTCAGTATTACGGCACTTTCTCTCAGAAAATGCTAACTCTTAACTCAACTACAGCTCTAGCAACTATGTCTTAACTGATTCTAACCATTAAAAATGGGGCTTGATCCTCAATTTATAGAGAGGCATCACTAGGTCGGCCCAAAATTAGGGTTACATGCTTAGGTCGGCCCAACATGTCGACCTAGAGAGTTTTTGAATAAAATAAAGTTTGCATTTAATGCTTAAAACATCATCCAGGTTGGCCTAGACTCTTCCAAAAAAATTCCTTGGTTGCACAAAGTTTGAGGTCATCCTCCAGCTGTACTATCACATGACTAGCACAAAACTCTAGGTGGCTGCAAGTTGGCAATTTTCTCCCTCCTTGTCAGCTTCTAATTCATTGGATAATTCCTTGGCCTTCTCCAATATTTCTTTCATATCTTCTAGGTCTAGAACTGGAATAAATTTTATTCTAGTTTTATGATTTTTAAATTCCTCCAAATATTGGGGCATTACCTTATTCCATTCAATCTGCAACTCATTATATTTGTCCAATTTTGAAATATAGATGGCTGCATCTTCCAAATTTTCCTTTGTAATTGAAGAAATATCAAAGGGAGCATAGATTTCATGCCACCATCCCTATAATCTACCAATGTTCATATTTTTTGGCCAAACTTCCTCCTTCCAGTCATTATCTCTAGGAAACTAATACAACTGTTGTATATTTCCTTCATTTTTCTTTGTAATTACATTATTTTCTTCAAAGCTTTTGTGAGGAGTTCCTTCCTATAATTCCAAACTTCAATCCACTCCTTCACCTAGCCAATTTCATCACGGGAAAAGATATCCTTCTTGGCTAATTCATCCTTAGGTATCTGTAGAATTTTCTTCAACTCATCAACAGTTGACTCATCAATCTTGTTACAATCTACAACGAATTGTGAAGTATGCTCAAGAAAATTAGAAGCATTGGTATAAATCTTAAGAATTTGTTCAATGGCTTCACCCCCTCTGCTACTGACATCCCGAAGCTAGTTATGAGTGCTGTGAATAGAGGATTTTAATCTTTCAATTTTTGAAACTGCCTCCTTAGGTAGCAATCCCTCTGGAATAGTTCCTTCACTCCCAACAGTTTGTAGAGGCTTCATCAAATTTTGTACATATTTATAGACATCATTCAATTGCTTTTGTAACTTTTCCTTCTCCTTAATTTCTCTATCTAATCTTCTCAAAATGGCCTGAGAGAATTCCTGAAATTCCTCTTTTTCTTGTTCCTTAGTAGTTGGCCCTAAATTGATAGTTTGCACCTTATAGTCAGATGGCCTAACTTCATCTTTCAACTTGTCACCTGCAGGCACTGCCACATGTATAACCCTGTTATTGAATTCATCTCTTGACATCTTAGAGACTATCTTGGCTCTCTTTCTTTGCTTTGGCTTCCCCCATTGTTCAAAAAACTTGTCCTAACTTGGGGCTTCCTCCTATACAATTATTGGCTTCTTACTAAGCCTTTTCTCTAACCATTCAAGAGCAATAGATTGCTCTGTTGCCACCTCCTTATTAGAACTATCAACCACATTTTCTTCAGCATTCCTTTCCATTTCTGGTTGATTTTCTTGCTCTTCCTTGTCCTAATGAGGACTATCAACAACTTCTCTATTTTCTCCTGCCTCAGAGTGATCCTCTGTCTCATCAATGATTACCCTCTCTGGAGACTTGGATGCTTTTCCTTGAACAACCTCAAACTCTATGTTCTTACTTTCTGCTCCGAAGGTGGATTGTTTCATTTCTTGTACAAATTTCCTCCATTCTTTGCTTTCAGGAGTGGAAATCTCATCATTTTCTTCATTTGGCTATTCAGGATCATTGGATATGTTCCCTTCTTCGTGAATTTCCTCCTCATAAACTTGCACATTTTGATGAGGAGAATGAATGGGAGAATTATTTCATGTATCTACTCTCTTCTCCATATCATCGATAGGTGCCTCTTCATCTTGCACCTCTTTCTCTGTAGCCTTCACCTCTTCTACTGGTGAGACCTTATGCTTTGGGGAGTTTCTTATGACATACACTTGAGGTTTTTCCCCTGAACTTTCCAAATCAACAACCTTTGTTGCAAAAGGAGCATCTGTAGCAGCATCTCATTTCCTTGCCTTGGAAACTTTCTTCCTTTCTGTGATTATTCTTCTTTTCCTCATTGGTTGTGAGGTTTCACCTTCTTCTACATTAGTGTTGGCTTGAGGAGACTTCTTAATTTTAGGAGATGGCTTCTCTCCTTGCTTTACTTGTGTCTGGATCCTGGTTCTCCTCTTAATAGACATTGGTTTATCTCCTTCTTCATGGACGTCCTCCCCACGAGGCTCAACAGTTTCATCACCCTTATTAGCTTTAGTTTCTTCTTTAGATTGAGACTCCAAGTCCCCCATCAATTCATAGGTGATCTTGGTTCCCTCTGCTTCTAGTTCTAATACTTTATGCTTTACCCATAGTCTAGAATACTTCTTTACTGGCTCAATAACCTAGTCTAGATCTATTACCTCTTCCTCTGACCAATTGATTGGAGGCAATGGTTTGTTCCTGTGAGGCTCATAGTCATGATGTTGAACTAAATTCACCTCATCATCTTGTACCTGGTCAGGAACTTGTGCCACTTTATATAGTCTTATCAATTTGAGGGGCAGTCTAGAAAATATTCTCCTAAGAACATCGAATTCATCTCTACAATTATCCCAATAGTCCTCAATGTGATCCTTATGCCTAAATGTTCTATTGGCTTGCTTCATGGCCTTGCCATAAGGATCAAAATTGTTTATGTTGGTATGTGAATACAACTCAAATTGTGCCATTTCCTTCTCAGAATGTTGAGCACTTTGAATAGAAGAGCATGCTTCTAAAGTTCCCATTCTTAGTGGGAATTTTGATCCCAATCCTTTCTTCTTTATCTCCTGTTGTAGGATTTCTTCGAAGCCTACCATTTGTCTTGTTAATTCCAGCATCAGAAGTTTGTTGGTTGGATACCCGGGTAATCTGAGAGGGAAAACTGGACACCTCTATACCCGAATGTATGTGAACCTTTGAAATTGGATGAGCCATTGACCATATTTCTTAATCAAATCCACAGCATTAACAGAGACCCTAACATGAAGAGCATCCTACAACAGTGTTGGAATATACATAAAAAAGGAATCATTAGCTCTTATGTAGTTGGATGTTTTGTGTTGTAACTGTGGGTACACATCCCATATTTTTTCTTTCCCTATGGTTCCTTTGCAATTGAGACCCTTGTACTTGGTCTTGTGTGCCAACATGTAGACAAGATAAGAGGTCATAGTGAACCTGTTGGTTTCTTGCACACTTCTCAATTGGGAATCCAAATTGTTGCTTATGATTCTTTCCCAAGGATAATGCTTATTAGCTACAATTTGTGTAATGGGATGGAACATCCAAGTCTGAAAGATGTGAGCTTCTTCCACTCCCATGACTTTTCCTAAGAGAGTTATGATATCATGGTACTCCAACTTGAAATCACTTTTGTGCAGTTGTTTTGACAGCTTTGAGTAGTGTGGTTTAGGTTTCAATATCCATGCATTGTTCATGATTTCCAAAGCTCTGTTGGGGTCTTCCTCATAAAACTTGATTGCTTCCCCAATGTTGATTTCTTCAATGAGCTTGTGATGAGAGGAAATGTTGAAGACTTCTGCAATGGACTCTTCAGTTAAATTTTCCATGACTCTGCCTTGTGGCCCAATTATGATTCTTGTCCTAGAGTCATAGTGCTTTGCACATTCCAAGACCAACTCAAGACATAGTTGTGTTGGAGGGAATCCTACAGCTTGTGCCAATCCAATGTGAGTAATGATCTGTGCCAATGGAGTGGGAACCTTTCCAAACATCCTCTGTTGAAATTCATTGTAATCCACATGACCCATGTTTGTATCTTCAATCTTTAACCATGCAAAAGTAATCTTGGTCTCTGGCCAAATGCCCTTGAAGTCATACTTCATCCTTTCCTGTCTTCTCCTAACTTCTTCTTGCACTAAAGCAGGATTTTTCTTGGTGGTTTTTTCAGGACTAACCTCAGCCTGCATCTGTTAGAGAAAGGAACATAATCACCAAAATGGAAAACAATGATCAAGCATATTATACTAATTCCATAAAGAACCAATATACAAAAATGATGAACAATTCACATAAAGAGATCTTATTCACATCATGCATTTCATAAAATAATCATGCAATCCATTATGCAAACATCCTATCCATCAATCATTGATATTTAATGGAAAAATGATGAAGGGTCAGGTAATCTGAGCTATCTCTGATTCCCCGTCTAGATTAAAGCTCAGGTAATCCATGCAAGCTCGAATTTCCTGAACTAAGCATGCCTTCAGGTTTTGTTCATCAATTATCTTCAACTAATGAATCTCTCATCATTATGAACATCAATCACTTTGAAATCAAGAGAGAAATCATCTATGTTTAAAGGTTAAGCAATCCTTATGCATCAAATTCCATCCTTCATGAAGTTTGGGTATTTCAAGGGACCTCAGATTACCTGGGTGAACTATCGTTTGGGTAATCCGAGCCTGCTTGGAATCTCCGAAGGTTAAACTCAAGATAGTCTAAGTGTTCATTCTTCGCTCGGGATCAAGACTGGTCATGAAGTTTGAATAATCTGAGGGGGCTCAGATTCTCCAAGCAGATTAGGGCCCAGAAAATCCGAGCTACCTCGGAGTTTCTAGATTTTGCTCGACTTCACAATTTTCTAAGTGTCGATCCTTAATTTCTTCAAATCGATGAAATTTAAACGTCTAATCCTCCTAGGATTGAATTATCGACATCTCAAGATGGATTTCAATCAAACAACTTATTTCACAATCATCGATGTTAATCATTTTTTATCAAACTCATAAACATTAAAACTAGGGTTTTGACCAATCGCTCAAAATAGGGAGATGATCCAAACTTTTGATTCCAAACACAAAAAGAGAATTCAACAAATGAGTTTTAAGAGTATTCAATGAATTTTACCCACGAAAATGTTCAAATCAAAACCCTATTTCCATCTTTCAAAGTGAACCCTCAAAGAAATAAAACCCTCACTGGCAAAGCAAGAAATGATAACTAAAAAGCCCCCAAATTTGATGGATTAAGAGCCAACCCGGAGAGAAATCAAAAATCAAGCATAAGATGTATCAAAATCACCAAGAAACATCAGAAACCTACCTTGAGACGACACTTGACGGAAGAGGATGTAGTGGCAAACCGATAGAGATCAATCTCAAACCTTAGAGTGATTGCCTGAAGAGGACAAAACCGACGTTGGAGCCCAAATCAAATGTAAGCTAGTGGATACTCTTCTCAGTTTCAAGCTTTCAGGAATATAGAATGATCAAATGAGCACCTAAATCTCATTTTATTCCCAAATTAACCCTTTAAAGTCATTAATTATGAGCAATAAATGCTCAATCGTACATTCTACAGGAATCTTAGAAATACGACACGGGCTCAGACTCAGGTAATCCAAGGTAGCTCAGATTACCTAGCTGGATTAAAGTTCAGGTTAGTACCTCAGAATTACCGAACTTCCTTCACACTTAGCCAATTTTGCTCTAATTTCACTTTTTTGAGCAAGGGTCAATCTCAAAGAGCTAGACAAACACATGAAGTTGCAAAATGACATCTCAAATGCAAATTTAACGCTAAGCACATGGGTGAAACATGACCAAGACCGAGAGACTTATCCCTTAAGGGGATGAAGTTAGGACCCTACGAAAACAAAGAAGCAAACAAAGCAAGAAAAGATGGTCCCTTCTTTCAGCGGGGCGTATGTGCGAAAATTGCACAACATGCTCTTGCATCATATTCAAAGTAATTATACTAGTTTTTGGAATAATATTCATTAATGAAATCTATATTGTGAATGTGGTTACATCAGAAATAGATTTATTTTAACAACAATGAAATACTACACAAGGTGGACTAAAGCAATCAAATGTAATAATTTCGCTACAAAGGTAATCATTAAGCTTTTGGAAGATCATATTATGACCAAGTTTGGGATGCCTTTTTCTTTGGTATGTGCTAATAGTCCTACCTTTTCTTTAAAGCTAATTTATTACAATGGAATCTTGAGCAAGGTGATTTTAAAGTTTTCTTCCAATTATTATTTACAAGGAAATGGTGTTGTTAAGTCTAATAATAGTAATTTACTTGATATTATAAAAAAATATTGGAAAAGAATCCTAGAGGTTGGCATACCCAATTGGAGTATGCTTTGTGGGCTGATAGAACTAGGGTTAAGGACTCCTTGAGAACATTCCACTATCAAATTATTTATTGGCTTAACCTTATGTTCCTTATGAACATAAGAATTCAGACCTTACAACTTATAAAGGACTATCTAGAGACAAATAACAAGGTTGAAGTTATGTTATTGATTTTGTTCAGCCTAGAAGAAAAGAGAAATGCTACCCTGATCATTTTGTAAAACATAAAGTAGTAGTAGTAGTAAAAAGATGGCTTGACAAAAGAACAAAATAAAGGCTTTTGGATATCTAACCTTGTCATTTTATGGGGAAAAGTGATAAAAAAAGGAGACAATCATAAATTTGAAAAGATATGGTTAGGTTCTTATCAAATTTATTACATCTTAGTTGATAAAATTGAAAGGAAATTCAACAAGTTGGCATGCTTCATGGTCAAGGTAATACACCACTCAACTGTTACCCTATCTGATGTGCTGAAAGAAGAGGTTGATAAGAAGACTAAGGAGGAGGAATCCAAAAAAGAATGGGTGGGGGACAATGTAATGAAACTCCTCTTTGAGGAGTGGGAAGGGATAGCTAAGTGATGGGTGGGGTGTGTGTTGCTATTGGGTGGGCTTTCCTTCTGTTGTGTGTTCATTATTTTTGTAAATTTTTGGTGTCTATCTGTTGTTGTTATAACTGGAATATTATGTTAGTTTTTAGTTTTTGATCTGATTTTGGCCCTTTGGGCTCCTTGGTGTAAAGGGTACTGCACCCTGTAAATGCAACTTATCTTATCAAAAACAACTTTAGGATTAGTTCTTTGATTACTATCCATTTAGCAATTAATGGATAGTATCTTAAGCATTATTTTAACTCCTAAAGGGCTTAAGGGCCTTCTTGTACATATTTAGTATAGGTTACTTTTTTTATGCTTTGGATTTGTTTTCTATTGCCCTTACCTTTCTTATTTGGTTTTATCTTTTTCATTTTGGGTATGTTGTTCTCCATTGATTTTCTTCCTATTCTCATTTTTTTTTTTTGTTCTTTGAGCTTTTTGTTCAATTTAATTTGGCCTCTTATCTATTGAGGTATCATTCTCTTAATGGAAATTTTCCTATTCCTATTGGGATGAATTTAAATGGTGGCTTTAATAAAATATTGCTACTAGTATTTTTTGACTTTTGGTGAGTCATTGCTTGGGATTTTGGTTTCCTTGTTCATTCATATCAAGCTTAGGAATGATGATCTATTGATGAGTGGAGCCTTATGAGGTTCAAGGAGGGAAATGTTTGATATTTTATACTTTATACACACTTTAAATTTTCATGGGTTGGTTAGGATCAATGTTGTGGGTCAACTTCAAGTAAAATATTAAGGTTACACTCTTCTATTATAACCACTATGACTCCTAATCTAAATATAGGATTCATTTCATATATTATTTGAGATTGTTTATACTTATAAAAGTATTAAAAATAAAAAAGGAAAAAGGAAAAAAGAAATAAAAGGTATCGAGGAAAGAACTCAGCTATGCAGGTGATTCAAGTAACACTCTATTGGGGCTATAGATGCTCAAATATTCTTTTTGGGTGGAATCAGTATTAACTCTATATAGAGATATAGATGCTTGGTTGCAAAGAGAAATTCCCAAGCTATTACTAATCATGTCTTCTTAATTACATGTAATCTAACAAACCCTTGATTAGTTGAGTAAATAGCTTATGTAGCTTGTGTAGATTTCACCTTATTATTGTCTAAAGATTCACTCTTGAAGAATGAATAATTTTTCACACTATGGGATCTCGCCATTCAATAATAGGGTTTTTTCTTCCTTTAGTGGGTTTAGTTTCCTTTGTTTTACTTTGGTGAATCTGAACAAAGTGCTAGGTTCTTGAAGGTTCATTTTCTTAAAATTTCTAGAATTATTTCTCTATTTTTTGGCCATTTGATGTGTCTTGCACACACACACTAATTTTCCTTAGAAAAATGAAGACCCTCTTTTCTTTTACTTTGTTTCCTTGGCTTATTTTTCTTTATTGATTTGATGTTTGATTTTTGGTTTTGAGATTTTTCTTGTGTTTATTGTGAGTATTTTCCTCTTGTCATAATTTCAAAGTTGGTCACCTAGCATGACTATAAAGGAATCTCTAAAAAATTACTTTTCTTTTTGAGCTAAAGTTATTAGAGGTTTAATCCATCAACATCATTGTAATTTCAAAGTTATTCATCCTTTCTTGACCATAAAATAATCTCCAAAACCCTTATTCTTGGTATGGGATATGACATCACTGTAACCTACCCCTCAGCTCTAAACTAATGGTCATTTTTCCATGTGTTCCCTAGGGGTTTTTTTCACATTTTACCTTTTATTTTGTCACTCTTCCTTCACATTATAAATGCTTGAGCTTTGGTCATTTCTCTTTCTTTCTAGCATCTTTGTGAAGTGTTTTCTCATGCTTGGTGAGGGATTTCCAATGTTCAAGGTTGGAATTGCTAGTTCAAAAACTTATTATGTGTATTATATCATGTACACACTATTGATCATCATCATTTACTATACTATTAAATAGGAGGATTTTATGCTCTATTGGTCTATTGATGGCTGGCTATTGTGTTTTTTCTAGATTCTATTCATTTTTTCTCCTACTTTCTTATATTTTATTTCTCATTATATTTGTTTGTGTGCATTTTGCTTAGGTGTATGTTAGGGAACTTTGCTATGAATTCCCATTTATTATTTTCTTCATTTTAATTATTATTTTTTATTTCCCTTTCCTTTTCTATTTTTCTTGATATGCTTTGGTTGTACATCCTTTTTCTCATTTGAAAAGTTTTTTTTTTGGATTTTTCAAAGTTTGAGGATGTTTTTTTCCTCATGATGTCATGATTTCATGCTTGTATAGGAAGTGATTCCAAACATCATACTTGTGGTATTTTCCTTGACCACCCCATTTTGGGAGGAGTTCTTTTAGATCCCTAAAACCTTATTCTTTTACTTAGATTTTAATTTCTAGTTTTTGAAGATAGGATTTCAACCATCCTTGTGCTTGAATACTGATTAGGTAGTACCTCCAAAATCTAATCTCTAATCGCTCTATATTTCATTACCTCTTAGGTTTGTAAGTTTTAGAATATCCTATTGGAGTACCTATTAGGTGGTATCCTTGATCCCTAAATCTCACTAGTTCACTTTATGCACCCTTTTTGAGTTGGGGTGTTAAGATACTCTTATTTTGTTATTTTTGGTATGGGACATGAGGTAACCCCAATCTTCATTGCTCTTAATTGTTTCACCTTTTTAGGATCATGGTTTTAATCTATTTGATTTGCTTATGCCTTTAGTAAATCTGGAGGAAAATGTTAATTTAATAAAACATTTTAAGATAAGATATGGAGTATTGGACTTTTTGTATCCCTAATACCCCAAGTATTATTCATGTCAAGATCTTAAATACTAACTCTTTGATGTTTTACATTGAGATATCTATATTTAGTCGATGGTAGTCATGATGTTGTAGCTTCAATGATATTATTATACTTATCTATTCACCATATTTTAAACATAGGTTCTTTCATGGACTAATTTGTTACATGATTAGAATTTGTACAAATTAATTATTGATTTCTATTTACAATGTTGATATTAGTTATCATTGAACTATCTAAAGGCTTTGTGTGTGCTTTCCAATACACACGAAAGGAGAGAAACAACCACAAAGGAAGATGAAGTAAGAGTATAAAGGCTACCATCCTTCTTCTAAGATGTACTCTCCTTAGACAAATATTAGGGACTAGACCTCAAACATGTAGATGTCCAAGAGTACATGCAATGGATCAGTGCAAAAGGGGGTAGAAATTTCATTGCCAAATGTATGAAAAATTCAAGGTTAGTGTAGTCTGTAACTTTTCTAGTATATTATCAATCCCTTGAGTTAGTATTGGCCTATGCTTAGAGGTATAATTAGATAAAAAGAAAGGTTCTTGGACTTGTAGGCTAGGTGGTACTATATGTTAATTTTAAAGTGATTGATAGAGTGTTTGATCTACCTGTATATTCCCAATATGACAAGGTAAACATGAAGGAAGTATTAAAATGTCATGAAAGAAAAAAATACAAGTTCTACCAACTTCATTAATGACAACTTATGAATACAAAGAAGGAATTTAATGGTGAATATAGAAAAGCTCCTACATAGAATTTAATTTCAAGAGGATTTGAAAGAAGCCATCACTCTTTTGAGCAGGGTCCTTGGCATACTTAATTATAGGGATATTTATCATTGGATGTGCATTTTCACTATCAAAATTATAGATGAGAAGAGGATTGACTAGGTCACCCTCATCAGTGACACATTGCATAAACAATTATTAGAGGTTAAAAAATTAGCCATATTCCATATGATATCATATTTAGTGAAACTATTGGATTTTTAGATGATCTTTCTAGGTTTGAATCAAGTGGGCACACTATAGTTGGGAAAAACAAAAAGTTATGATCATCACCCTTAGATAGAACTAAAGGAAATTCAGAAGCACTATAATAGAGTGAATGATGTATTTGTTCATGAAATCATTTGATGTTTGGAGAATCACTATACAAAGAGATGGCTAACCTAGGGAATAATTTCATCCAGTTGAAGGATTTATTATACATTAGGGTTGTTAGCTTCCATAAAGCACCATATGAATTAACTAGGTACAAAGATACAATAAATTTGTATAGATACAAAGGTTGATTGCTAACAAGAATAAGGTTGTAATTTTATTCCTTATTAAGGGGATAGACTAATCTTAATCCTACATTCAACATACCAAGATGGTTGAGCTAGAAATGTCTTATTTAACAATGTATTTATATGAAGAAATATTTAGATTTGATCCAATCAAAAATATTATACCATTTATTGGTTCCTTCTTTTTCATGTTCACATAATAAAAAAAAATTGGGCTAGTTGTTTTGATGAACATAAAGTGAGAACAAGGCATTACTATCATATGACAATCCCATTAATAAAGGGGTGTAATATTGAGAAATTCCTCAAGATAATGCACAAATATGAAAAGGTATTGGACCCTTCCTATAATTGAGATAAATTATTCAATAACCTATGGAAAAATAAACTATTAGGTACCAAAGAATACCTCAATAGAGGATGGGAAAAAGGTTGTTCTTGGAAGACCAAGGAGATGGTTGAGGCATACTTATTTGATGGATGGCACTCACCCTCAACAGAAAAAAACCTCCCAAGGCCCCAACTCTAACAAAGGAACAAGGGGAATTATCTTCTACTACTGCATAATAGAAGGCTAGTAGGAAGAAATGAGAAGCTCTCATCATTCATACTATGCTAGAGTAGGAGAAAGAAGAGGTTGAAGAGGCATAACCATTGCAAATAATAAGGAAAAGAGCATCAATAGTTTAAGAGGTATCTTAGGCACCACATTCCCCTCTAGTACAAATACTAATTCATTCACCTCCTCCTTCTCCTCCTCCATAAATCCTATTTTTTTCTTTCTTGTAGGTTACTTATCCAAAGTAAGAAAGCATTAGAAGAATTAAAAATTGATGATCTATAGGATGTACTACTTTAGGAGTAAACTCAAATACTTGTAGCAACTCAGGAGGAAGGTGCAATCCATAATATTTTATCATATTTTAAGGATAATTCCCATACTCCAACTCAATTAGTGACTCCTTCACTTGCTTCCTCCCTAGGATAAACTTACTCAAGGATCCCTTCTCATCCTCATTCAAACCCACCTCACTCCAATCCTTAGAGGAGTCCAATCCCTCCTAGAGTACAAACAAGTTAAACTTTAGTTGGGATTTTAGGATTACTAGTCTTCTTGAGCTCCACCATTAAGAAGAGACAAAGGACATACAAGCCTATTTCAAATGATTTATTAAGGCTAGTGAGAATTTTCAAGACTCAACCTAATAAAAATAGATCATGAACATTTTCCACCATTAGTGTGGATTCTTATGGAGTGAGAACTTTATAGGTAGTGATTCTCATGGAGGAAAAAAAGAAATCAAACATGTAGTTAGGAGACTACTAGTTATGGACTTTGAATTAGGGTTACCAAACATGAGAGGAAGAGAAAAAATCTCTTCAGAATTTAGTATCCACCATCCTAGACTGCATGACCAAATATGGGAAGACTAAGTAGGAACTTAAGGGCCTAAGTTGTTGCTTACTACTTAATTACCTGGGCCCATTGGATTTTAATACCTAGCTCCCATTATCTTGAAGGTATTGGACAAGGGAAATAAAAGGAAAGATGCTAGAAGTGTGGAAAGTGATGCATTGACTTGAAGGGATTCCTTGGAATCCCAAGGAAGCAAGTTAATCTGGGATTTCATCTAGTGCTATCACAAAGTGAGTGATGAAGCTAATGCAATGGATGAGTTTGAATAGTCTCTTGATTAGGATCTCATATTACTAGAGGATAAATTTCCACTTCTATAGAAAATTGACAAGGTTTTATTTGGCGATCCATAGAGCAAATAAATCCTCCCAAATGGAAACCCTAAAATGAATTTAGAGTGATTCAATGCCACAAAATAGAGATCCAATCCATTAAATTCCTACATGAAGAAATTTTCTCAAAAGATACTACTAATGTAGTGATGGATGAAATAGAAATTTTCATTTAGTCCTTTCCTTGACTTTTTTGGGAGAAGCCTAGAAAAGTCCTCCCTACTACTGCTATCATCAAACAAATTTCCAACCTAACAAGGAATCCTCTAATAGAATATGTGATAGATGAACTCATGATGGTTAAAGCGAACAACATAGTCTTAAAGGTGAGGATTTTAGAGATGAAAGAGATTTTGGAGTAGATTAAAATACCCTCTTCTTAGAGAATGTAAGAGTCAAATAAAAATTGTTCCCAGCATCAAATTGATCATGGAGGCATTATAATAATTTCAAGAATAATTCTCAAAATATTAAGGTAGAGGGGTGACCAAGCTTACAATAGTAAATTGGTAAATTTCTAATTGTAAATCAATAAAAGATCATGTCTAGTTCTTGCATTTGTTCTCTTCCTTGGTGGTACTTGTGTTTTATGCTCTTTAAGTTGAATCATTTGTTAAAATTTTACAAATTACTTTAAAGTAGAGTAATATATAAAATATACATTTAATATGGTGTTTTATGCATCTATCTCTTATATTTTTATCATATTCCTCATATTCTAGCATCTATAATGTTTGCAATAGTGTGGAATACTAATCATTGCATTGTAGGTTATTTGAATTTCATCAAATCTTTCAAAGTTAAGGTTGAATCTAAGTACATCATTGGTTGTTTACTTTCATGTTTATTCCTTTAAGCTCTAACATCTTTTAGAATTTTTTATGAAATGGTAGTTAGGATTAGATTAGAAATCATTTTTATTACTTATTAAGAAAATTTAACATACTGATGCATGAATTATAAAGTTTGATATTTTACCAACATAAGCCCCCTAAATAAACAAATAACATAGACTACTAAGTTTATCCAACACTACCATGACCTATAACACTAAACCGATGAAGTCGAAAATGGAATTGATATCAAAAAAATGGTTAGCAATCAACAAGACCCAAAATAATGGAAGATCAAATCCCACTCATAAAATAAAAGAGAATGCATACAAGGGTTAGGAATCAAGATAAACAATGAAAACAATTCAAAATGTGAAAATAACCAATGTGAAAACCTTTCCTTCCATTTTCATGGTGATGGAATGTTGGATTTCTTTGATCATGAAGCTCCCATGGTTGCAAAAGTATGAAGATTGATGACCTAGATGAAGATAATTGCTCAAATTCTCATGGTATTGCTATGCTCAAGTGCTCAAATTCTGTCAAATGATCTAGGTAGTGTGATAATGAAGGAGGGATGATTGTTTTATAGATTTTCATGTTTGAATAGATGGTGTAGATTAAACCTTCAGACCTACAAATAATGGTTGAGATCGCACCTTAAGACCCACAAATCTGGGTGAATCAAGGAAGATGAAGGATCAAGATTAGTTTGAACTCAAATATCTCCATAATTTTAGGGAAATTGGTTGAGGATATTTGAAGTGGAGGGATAATATTAGATCAAGAAATGGAGGGATAAGAATGAATGAGAGGAATAAGATATTTTGAAAGAGATTATTCCTTGGGAATATGCCTTTAAGTGGGAAATTAGGACAATTAAATAATTCAAGATTATTTAATTATGGAGGATTAGGATATTCTTCATTAAAAGGAATATTTAAAATGAATGGTATGGTTATTAGATAATTAAATAATTAAATATTATTTAATCATAGGACATTAGAAGAAAATTATATTTAGGGCTAATTAGATAATTAAAATTATCTAATTAGGGAAGATTAGAGGACAATTAATGAAACAAGATGAATTAATTAAATAATTCAAAATTACTTAATTAATAGAGAAAATAAGGTGAAAATGATGGAAAATGATGTTAAAAGGAGAATTAGTAATGTAAATGATGAAAATGATGTGAATGCAATGATCGAAGATGAATATGATGAAAATGAAAGATTAATGAAGTGTGATATGAATCAGACAATTTTGCATGTCTACATTTTTCCTCTTTGACACAATTTACTTGTTACGTTCTTTCAAAGACTTGTGTTGCTCAAATCAAATTTTTGATGCCCCACTATGCCCTAGTGAGTGTCTAAAGGATGATAGGATGCTAGGCTACCCCCTTGGGCTATTGGCCAAAAAAAAAAAAAATCAAGTCGAGCTCATGACAAGAGTTCATGACCAACTCAGTTGAGAAGAGGATGAAAAATAAGGCCCTAGGTATCACAAATAATGATCAAGATGAATCAGGATGCTCAAAAGGTACCTCAGAAGGGTGGTCATGGGGAAAACCCTTGGTTTTGGATGGATTTAATAAGAAATTAGGGTTCAAGACCTCCTCATTTGTACACTCATCTTTCATGATGGCTTGAGTACTAGGAGAGCTACACCATGTAGAGCTCATTTGTCGATTCTAGAGGCTAGCCGGTGCAGGCGCTATAGTATGCATACCTATAACTTTTACTTGCACTTTAATTTCACTTTTTAAATTGTTAGCCAAAGGTAGGGGACACAAACATGGAAATCCTTTAATTGATTAGAAAGATTAGAAGATAGAATAAATCGATGATGTATGATCTAATTGATGAAAATCCATATGGTATGATAAATGAATGAATGAATGATGAATGATAATTGATATATGAAAATGTGATGAACATGGTTTTGCTTTTTCAGGAGAAACTACTGATTAGTAATCCTCATTAATGTAGCAAATAGACACGATGCACCTAGGTATTAAGAACCAAGGAAAATTTGTATCTATTGCATGGACTTTGACTCTACAAATAGATAGGAGTATTCATGTTTATACCTTCAACATACAAAAACCTTGTTATGTAATGTGAGAGAATAAAGCCATCAAAGTAAGGAGACTAATACACAAAAGGTATGAACAACTTGATATGCACCATCCATTGTATTACTCGAGACTATCCCTACACACACAAGGAAAGTATTCTCCATGTTCATATTACAAGAACATCTAAACAAAAGATGAACCAAAAGGAAAGATCAAAACAAGCGAACATAGTTGCCATATCACTTGCCAATGATGTTTATTGTTTAGGGATGCTATCTATTGATGATGTCTGTTGTAGAAAAGATATATCTGTTAAGGCTCATTCTAGGATGTTGATGTTTTTGATGATGGTACCAATAGATAAGGCAATTGATATTTAGATGTTTTTTTAGTTCATAATGATCAAGTTTTCACAATTCTTGCTTGAATGTTTTAGATTTTGATAGTTGCTATGTTTGATTTGATTACATTGTCAAAGGATGAGGATGATGATAGGTTTATTAGGGATGAATAGCTTATTATGGATAGGTGATGACAAAAATTTTGAGGTTTTTTTTAATATTTTTGTGCTTTTGAGATTTTTTGAGGTTGTTTTTTTGTCTTTGTTGGTATTTCGATTATTTTGGTAATTTGATGATATTTAAACCTAGTGAGGGGGACTTAAGGGGACTAAACTAATACCTTGGGGGCTCATTGATGATAACCTTGTCTACGTACATGTAGAGACAACGTAGTTCGATTATTGGACTAGACCATTAGCTCATACATGGATGGATAATAATTTTTTTGATGTTTTTGACCTTTTATGAATGTTTTTAGATTTTCGAGAGTTATTTGGATGTTTTTAATTTTGAATATTATCTGGATGTTTTTAATTTTGAAGATTGTCTAGATGTTTTTTATTTTTGAAGGATTATCTAGATGTTTTTAATTTTGAAGATTATCTGGAGTTTTCTTATTTTTTGAAGATTATCTGGATGTTTTTTTAATTTTGAAAGATTTACGTGACTTGAGATATGAACAAGGATCCAATCCATCTACCAAGTTCAAGAAGATTCCCCCAGTTAGGTACGAGATTACATTTATTATAGATAAATGGGATGATGTAGATAGAGGATGGTCATAGTGCAACAAGTTTAGACACTTTTCAAGTGATCAAGCCATGGTTGGACGTACATTTATTATGGAACATATGGAATGGAATGGATGAAGGAATGATTGTGATAATGGATGGATGGAATGAATATGAGCCTTGATAGATGATGAGGCGAAGCTTATTCAAACATAGTGCCTGTTTGCTAGGTTTTCACTATGATACCTATCTTAAAAGTGCCACAAAGGTGGTTTTCACTTAAAGGATGATTTATTTCTCTTTACTATTTTTTTGTTATTTTTCTCTTTTTTTTCCTTTTTTAAAATTTATTTGCTAGGATATTTTGATGTGCTAGGTATAGAAATTTTTAAGATGGTTGTTGTTAAATGGTTCCACCAAAGGTTCACCTTCAGGGGTTGCTAGTTGATAAGCACTAGAGCCATAATTTTCAATGATTACAAAAGGTCCTAACCAATTTGGTTCAAGTTTTTCCTTACCATCCTGATCAAGCTGAGTTTTCTAATTTTCTTTTAGGACTAAGTCGCCCACCTAGAAGCTTTTATTCTTGATTATTTTACTGTAACTACACTTGAAGAAATTCTAATAAGGTTGGAGATGGTTCAAAGAACTCAAACGCCTTTCATCTAACAACTCAAGCTCCTAGAGTCTAGATACTCAGTATGCTTCATTTTCAACTAGGTTCTGCAAGGATACCCTTAGAGAAGGGATCTCGACCTCTACAGGAAAGATAGCTTTTGTTTCGTATATAAGGGAGAAAGGGGTCATGTCATTGGGTGTACGGATTCTCATTTGATAATCCCAAAAGGTAGGATTTAGCTATAGGTTCTAGTCACGATCGACGCCATTTATAGTATTCTTAAGTATTTTCAAGATAGTTTTGTTCGATGCTTCCGCCTGACCATTTCCCTAGGGGTAATATAGGGTTGAGAAGTAGTGGTAGATATGGAATTTAGAGAAAAGTTCATGGAAAACTTGATTCTTAAATGAAGTCTCAATGACAATGGTCTAGGGTATGTCATAACAAAAACTAAATAGTTCAAAATAGATTTGGCTATTTGTTTACCCATGATACAAGTTAGAGGTACAACTTCTATCCACTATGTAAAATACTGTGGTAGTTAAGATAAACCTATGTTCGTTGGGAAGCCGAAGCTACATTCATTAGTATCAAGTATGTGTTGGACAAGGGATACTCCAAGCTTTGGGTCAAGGGAGATTCCCTCAATATTATTAACTACCTACATGGCATTCAGACGCCAAGTTGGACAATTGAATAGTTGATCATGGATTCTAAAATGATGCTAAGATCTTTTGAAGAATCTCACGTCACAAATATCTATAGGGAAGGAAACTCCCTGGCAGATTTATTTGCAAATGAAGTTGTTAGACTTCATAATTTTAAGACATGAGAGGAGTACTCTCTCCTTCCTGAGGATGCCAATATTTTATTACGAAAATATGGCTATAGTTGAGCTCATAATCTGGGATGTTCATGCCATTATTTCTTGTATTATCATCACATGCTTTGTGGGTGGTGTTTCGCCTACTTTTTTTTGCTGTCTATTCCTCTTCTGGGGTTTCAGTTTATGGTGACAATGGATATGGGGGGTGATTAGAGCAAAATCAAACCTTTTTCCTATGAAAGATGGAGGAATAAGCACAATATCTGGAGAATTTTAGAACATGAGAATTTCATGCCCTATCTAGAAAGGCTCCACAACCATGACCAAAAGGCCTCTGTGGATTTTTTCCACTATTGGAATGATATAAATTTACAAGTTAAGGGGATGGAGTTTGTGATCAATGAGGAATTTATTGCCTCCATTACTGGGTTGCCGATGGATGGCCAAAAAATTTTCAAGGAAAAAAAGAGTAATGATGACACCATGGATCAATTCTTCAAAGACAATGAACAAAAGAATTTGATCAAGTTTCCCTCATGGGGTTACGAACATACTTCTCTAAAGCGTATTTGGGTTGATGTTGTAGAGGTCATTATGCAATATGTTACCATAGATGGTCAGTATACTACTATTTTCAGGCACCATTTCACCCTACTGAATAATTTTAGACATGGGTTACATGTTTCATTTCCTTTTTTTTCTTTTGTCTTTGTTGGAAGTGTCGATCTATGCTCATTTGAAGAATAGAAGGGCTCATGTTCTTCATGAGGGCCTCATACTGCTTATAATGGAGCATGTGAGAACCCATACTCCTACCAAGTTAGTTAAAGGAAAGGAGAAGGATATAAGTGAGGAATCGCTCTCGATTGGTTTAGAGACCAGTGCTAATGGTGAAGCTGAATGGAATGAGGACGAGGGTGGTTCATCATCCCCTGTGGTGGTACCCTCTAAAAAATGAAAGAAGGGAAATCTTAAGAGGAAGATTGTAGCCAAGAAGCTTGTTTTGCAAGATTTGGATTCCCATGGGTTGCCTTCTACTAGCAATGACACTGATATCCTCTCTGGTGGCTCCCCTTCCAAGGAGGACAATGTGCTTCATGGATAGGTTTCTAGTGCAGATGGCCATAAGGAGAAGGTCCTTCCTAATGATGTAAGGGTTAAGGATACCAAGGAAATGCCGCAAAGGGCATCGAGACAAATTTTAAAGCTAAAAAAATAGGTTGTGAAAGGTGGTATGAAGGGTAACAAGGATCTAAGTAAGGAGAAGGGTGGAAAGGAAATTGCTATTGAAATCAATGGTTCCCTTGTTAAGCATTCGCCTAGTGTGGAGCTGTTAGGTGAGAGGCCATTGCATGAGGAGGAGGGGGTGAATCCAAATCTTGGAAAGATAGAGCCACTGAAGATTAATCCTCTCTAAGGATTTTTCATACCTAGACAATGAAAATAATTCCATGTTTGAGCTTCTTGATATGGCTCGTTCAGGGGCCGCATGCACCTTTAAGCTTTCCAAGTGGGTGTTGTAGGAATTTAATAAGGTAAATATTAAGATCAGGAGTCTGAAAAAGAATATGAAAAACCTTCCAAAGAGTTCTTCTTCGGATATTATGATTGAGAGATTGGTTGATTTAGAGTGCTCCCTTATAGAATTTAGGAAAATATTAATGAAACAAATGTGGATATCAAGAAATTATTGCAGGTTAGCCACTATTCGATCAAGAATAGTGTAGAGTCCCTAGAGGTCTTATTTGGTAAGATTAGTTAGCTCAGGGAGGATCAATTATACTTTGCAGAGATGATGGAGAAAGACTAGTCTTTAAAGGGTAAGGGGAAGAAGGTCGATAAAGATGAGGAAAAAGGCCCGTGTACTAGAAGTAGGGGAAACCTTGTGGGAATAGGATGCCATTTAATTGCAATCCTAAACATATTTCATGTATCTCCTATGTCCTTGGAAAGTGTTCCCCAACACTAGGATTAGAAAGAGATTAAATTTGAATGAAATGAACATGTAAATTGACATTTGTAATTATTCCTAAATGATAGGAACATGTGGGGATTCCCAAGAAGATATCCTACAAAATAGGAGCACATGGGATGCCCACATGGAAGGTGGAAACCACCTTGCTTAAGTTAATTCTTTCGAGAATTGATAACACTTCAGTAATGCATGTAAAGATCCTACAAGTTAGGGATTGATATTTTACGTGAGTGGAGTTTAGTTTAGTTCAGTTATGGTTTAGTTATCTTCAGTTGCATGTAGTTAGTTTTAGTTGAATGCTAGTTGACTCCAGTTGACTTGAGTTGCATGACTAATGACTTTAGTTGCATGAAAGATAATAGGTGCACACATTCTTTTAAGTGGGGATGATTAATCATGCATATTGTTTGCATGAATTGATGGAGAGATATGTTTCCGTTAACAAAGATTGACTTGGACCCACCTTGGGTGCCCAAGTTGGCATCTTTGAGTTAACACCTTTTGCATGAGAAGATATTTACAAGTCTGAGCTAAGTGGGCCCATTCTTGGGCACCAACTTTGAGGAGAAGCTTGGAAGATATTTTCTTAACCAACGATCAGTTAGGTGTTTAGTTTGGGGCACCTAAATTGAGGAGACTTTGGTTTTGACTTCATGTTACATGATGGAACTCTACTTGCACAAAATAGGCGTAGGTTTTTGAGAGGAGCTTTGTGCTCTTGTAATTGACAACTCTTTGGAGTTTACAATGCTCATTATTGTCTATTAATTGCAACAAGTTGAAGAGAGTTCTATCAGAGTTTATTGCAGGTTGTGAAGAAGAATTGTTGAAGGAAAAAGAAGCATATCATGCAAAGGATTGATATAGTGTTATTGTAATCTTGTTCTAAGGTTAAATAATACAAGCACTATTAATTCTGGTGGTGGATTTTTTTCCCGAAATGGTTTCTCCATGTATATGTTGTGTCACTTCTATCTTCTTGTCTCATTCTTCTACAATCTTCTGTCTCTTTCTACAATTGGTAAAATTGATCTAAACAGATAATCATACACAAAGAATTTGTACAAAGAACACTTAATTATATCTACAATCTCATAGTTTTACAAGTTTTAAAGCTACATAATTTCCTCCATTTTCAACATTTGGTATCAAAGCTAATGGTTGGTTAGAGTTTGGGACGCCTTTCTCTTAAAAGTTTGAAGGTTTTTTGGCTGTAGTGGGAGCTTTTACTATTGTGTTATTGCAGATTTGTAAAAGAAGTGTGTTACAATGAGTTCTACTTCTCATCTAGATATTGAAAGATTTACTGGATCTAGTTATGAGATGTGGAAACTAAAAAATGGAGGATCTCCTTGAAGAGAGAGATCAGTGGTTATTTGTTTGTAATAAGAAAAAGCCATCTACAATGATGTTAGATGAGGATTGGGCTAAGCTTGATAAGAAGGCAAGAGGGACCATAATGTTATGTCTTGTTGATGTTGTTCTCTTGAATGTTTCAGTTGAAGCTACCGTATATAAATTGTGGAAGAGGATAGGTGATATCTATCAAACCAAAAGTCTTACTAATAAGTTGTATCTGAAAAGACAGTTGTATTCTTTAAAGATGAAAGATGGTGATTATGTTGCACATCATTTAAATGCTTTCAATTTGATTCTAAGTTAGTTAGCATATGTATATGTAAAGATAGAAGATGAAGATAAATGCATTTTTTTTACTTTGTTGTTTACCAGAATCTTGGTAAAATCTAATTGTTCCTATTAGTGGTAGTGGTTCAAATCCTAAGATGAACACTATAATTCCTACTCTCCTATCAGAGGAGATGAGGGGAAGTCTAAAACGGGATCCCAAGATGCCTTGTTTGTAAGAGGTAGGCCTAAGGAAAAGGAACCTAAGGGAGACAAGAAAGGAAAGGGTAAGTCCA
Source organism: Sequoia sempervirens (assembly GCA_007258455.2). Classification (NCBI taxonomy): domain Eukaryota; kingdom Viridiplantae; phylum Streptophyta; class Pinopsida; order Cupressales; family Cupressaceae; genus Sequoia; species Sequoia sempervirens. The sequence goes on from VDFB02358134.1 coordinate 143,154,676, forward strand.
AAGGATGGTCTAAAACCCCTGGTAAGAGTAAGGTAAAGTGTTGGAATTGTGGGAAACTGATACATGTAAAGAAGGATTGTAAGAAAAAGAAAAAGAGTTTTGATGCTTCTACAGAGAAATCCTCGGATGATAGTAATGATGCATTGGTCATTCCATCTAATACTATTAGTGATAACTCTTGGATTATTGATTCAGGTTGCTCCTATCATATGACTCCTAACAAGGAGTGGTTCACTAAGTATACTGCATATGATCGAGGGAATGTATTCTTTGGAGATAATAGCACAACAAAGGTTGTGGGAAAAGGAGAGGTAAAGTTGTGTTTTAGTGATGGTAGGGTTAAGACCCTTATTGATGTTTAACATATTCCAGGACATGCTAGAAATCTACTTTTTATATCTAAGTTCAATGATTATGGAATGCATGTGACATTTGACAAAGCTGGTTGCAAATTGGTGAAAGGAAATATGGTGGTTGCTAAAGGATCTCGGATTGGGACTTTGTTTAAGCTTAATACCTCCAATTTGAATAAATCAACCAACGTAACTGAAGTTGAAAATACACGTATGTTGTGGCACCATAGATTGGGCCACATTGGTGAAAAAGGTCTTACAACCATTCTTAATAAGAAATTGGTTCATAGTATTCTTGATTATAATATTGGAAAAAATGATTTTTGTGAGAATTGTGTGTTTGGAAAGCAATCTAGATCTTCATTTTGATGGGAAAGGTCGTTGATGTCACAACTTACATCATTTAGTCAATTATTTATCAAACTAGGTGTGTCTCAGAGCTATATGTGATAAGGATGGTTGTCACGGATTTTTTGGGGGGTTTTTCACTGTAAACAGTGACTTCAAGTATCGATTTGGCTCCTTCAGGAGATTTCAGGAGCTTTCAAGAGCTCTTCAAGAGCTCTCAGGAGCTGAACTACAGTGACTAATTCCTAAGGATTAATTCTATCTTATTTCCTAAACTAAAGTTTTGTTGAGTTATTTTTGAGTTCATTGGACTTGATTGAGACCGATTCATGGAGAAGACTAATATTTACTTTAATTCTTAATTTAAAATACAAAATCCAAATTAATTCTATTTTTCTTTAAAAGAAATATATCTTAAGATTTGCTGGAAATTAAATGTTATTTTAAGAACAGAAATGAATTGCAAGGAAATGACAATTAATCTAGAAAACATAAACACTAATTTCCATGAATAAATTTCCAACAAACTTCAATTCCATCTTTCCATAAGTTCCCATCATTGCTTCTAATTAAACTCAACAAATAATTACTGAACTTTAATTACTTTGAACAACATCTAAATCTGATTAATTTAATAAACCTTACAATGATTCTAACAAACTAATCTAACCATGATAAACTAAACTTAAAAGTGATTCAAGCATAAATAACTATCCAGATTTAACATCCAATAAACTGAAAATGATTCAACAACTTATCATTCTAGAATTAACATCTAATACTTCATATTTAATATCAATAAACAAAATTAGCATAACTCAGTAAAATACCAACACAAGATCGATCCCTTTGGTTGAGTGGGCCCTGCTCTTCCTCAGGTAATATTTCTTAACACAGTGATTGAGTTAACTTCTTCCTTTCATTCAAATTGATCAAAGTGGGACACAAAACAAAGTATTTCCATCGATTACAAAATTCTTATTGAAAATTATCTAACTCCTATCTAAAACCGAAACATGGATATTTATAAACATATCCTTATTGAATTCACAACATGACGATTAACTTCCAAGATTCAAGGTGTCTAACTAAAGATTAAAATAAAACTAAAGAAAAACTAAAACAGGACTAAGAATAGACATGGAGAAATATGCCAGATCGGCACTGGGAGTAGAAGTTCCTTAACCGACTACAAAGAAGACGATTTGGACTTGAGTGATTCATCATCCAGTTGGGCTGATCAATGGCATGATTATCTTCCTTAATTAAACAAGGAGTTTAACTTCATCATCAGTCTTTTAATGACCCTGTATAAAACCCTTAAGAAAAGGATAACAATTATGGCAGCAAAAGATCAACACTGCATAATTATCTAATTAATATCATCATAAAGTAACACATTTAACATAAACCATTACTTCAAATATATTTACCAAATTAGCTAAACATAAAGCAAAGTAAATATATTAGTCTATAGTCTACCACCAGTCATGTTAATTAACAAAAATAACAAGTCTTTTAAACATAAAATGATTTAAATGAAAGTATCCCTTAGCCTCTCATCATATTTCCTAATGGAAAAAATAAAGCTAAAATATTATTAGAGATTATTCATTTAGTTGTTATGGGTCCTATGGATATTGACTCTATTGGAAAATCTAGATATTATGTCACATTTATTGATGATGTCTCAAGATACACTTGGATCTATTTTATGCATAAAAAATGTGATGTGTTCAATAAGTTTAAAGAATTTAAAGCTTTGGTTGAGAAACAATCATATCATAAGATAAAAGTGTTGAGATCAGATAATGGTGGTGAATATTGTTCTAAGGAATTTTATGATTATTGTAAGCATGAAAGAATTGTGAGACAAAAAACTACTCCATATACACCTCAACAAAATGGAGTAGCAGAAAGGATGAATCAAACCTTAATGGAAAGAGCTAGGAGTATGTTAAGTAGTGCTAAGCTATATCGGTGCCTTTGGGCTGAGGTTGTAAGTACTTCTTGTTATTTAATCAATAGATCTCCTAGTTCATCTATTGAAGATAAAACTCCTTATGAAATGTGGTTAGGTAGGAAACCTAGTTTTGCACATTTAAGGATCTTTGGTTGTGAGGCTTGTTCATGTGCCTAATGAAAAGTGATCTAAGTTGGATCCAAAAGCACAAAAATGCATATTCATAGGTTATGGTGAAAATGTAAAAGGTTACAAGCTTTGGAATCCTCTAACCCAAAAAATTACTTTATCTAGAGATGTGATTTTTAGGGAATTTAGAGCTTATTCAAGAGAAGAAGAACCAAAGAAGAAGGATACTTCTCGAACAATGCATTTTGAGATAAATACTGAGAAGCATGAAGATGCACATGTTGAAGAACAATTGGATGGATTGGATGAAGAGAGTTCACGGAGTTCTTTTGAGATAGATGCTCATGATGAGCATATTGAGGAACAAGAAGAACCCCCTTTGAGAAGATCCACAAGACAACAGAATCCAGTTGTATATTTGCTTTGATGAGTACTAATGATGAACCTAGACCTTACAGGGAAGATTTGTCTTCAGATGAGAACAAGCTTTGGTCACAAGATATGCATGAGGAAATGGTTTCCTTGGATACTTTTGACACATGGGATCTTGAGATTTTTCCCAAAGGAAGAAAGCCCATTGGTTATAAATGAATTTTTAAAAAGAAAACTGGAGCAAATGGTAATCTCGAAAGGTACAAGGCTAGATTAGTAGCCAAGGGCTACTCCTAGAGAGAGGGAGTTGAATTTAATGAAATCTTCTCTCTTGTTGCTAAATTAACTTATATTAGATTCTTTTTATCTATTGCTACTACTTATGATTTTGAGATAGAGAAAATGGATGTGAAAACTACTTTTTTGCATGGGGATCTTGATGAGGAGATTTATATGAGGCAACCTGATGGTTTTGTTGTAAAAGGAAAAGAAGAATTGGTTTTTAGGTTAAAGAGATCTTTATATGGATTGAAACAGTCACCAAGAATGTGGTACCAGAAGTTTGATGATTTTGCATTGAAAATTGGTTATATTAGAAGTGAGGAAGATCACTATGTTTACATAAAATGTATTGACAATCAGCTTTTAATTATTATCTTGTATGTTGATGACATGTTTTTTATTGGTAACAACAAGGTAATGATCAAAGAATTAAAATCACAACTCTCTAGCACATTTGAGATGAAAGATCTAGGGGTTACAAAATATATCCTTGGTATGGAGATCAGCAGAGATAGAGGTAACATAAAGCTTTGCTTAAGTCAAAGCAACTATGTTGATACTATTTTGAAACAGTTTAACATACAGGATAGTAAACCAATTAATATTCCTTTACCAGTTGGCATGAAGTTAAGTTTAGACATGAGTCCTAAATCTGATTTTAATTATGAGGAAATGTCTGAAATTCCATATGCTAGTGTAGTTGGTAGTTTAATGTATGCAATGGTCTGTACGAGACCAGATATAGCCCAAGCAGTGGGAGTTCTAAGTAGGTTTATGTCTAACCTTGGTAAAGAACATTGGAATTATATTAATAGGGTGTTTAGATATTTATGAGGTACTTTTGATTACTATTTGGTTTATCATGGTGCTAATGATATTGATATTATACACAGATCATTGGACATGCAGGGTTTTGTTGATTCAGATTGGGCAGGGGACCTAGACATTCGGAGTTCAACAAGTGGCTATGTGTTTACTTTGTTTGGAGCTTGGGTTAGTTGGATGAGTAAGAGGCAGCCCATGATTTCTTTGTCCACCATAGAAGTAGAGTACATGGCTGCTACACATTCCTCTAAAGAGGCAGTTTGGTTATAGAGACTTGGGAAAGGTATTGGTTTTAATTGCAATCAAATTAAACTTGAATGTGATAGTCAGAGTGCTATTTGTTTAGCCAAAAATCCTATGTATCATGCTCATACTAAGCATGTTGATGTTCAGTATCACTTTGTGTGAGAAATGGTTGAGAGTGGGAAGGTATTGATTGAGAAAGTTGACACTTTGATCAATGTTGTAGATTATCTTATGAAACCAGTTCCTACAGATAAGTTCTCTTGGTGTAGGAAGGACATTGGCCTTGAGTCCTGTACTTGATTTATAATAATGATTCCTTGTTTAGAATAATTGCAATGTATAATGTCAAGTGGGAGAATGTTGGGAATAGGATTCCATTTAATTGCAATCCTAAACATATTTCATGTATCTCCTAAGTCCTTGGAAAGTGTTCCCCAACACTAGGATTAGAAAGAGATTAAATTCATTTGAAATGAACATGTAAATTGACATTTGTAATTATTCCTAAATGATAGGAACATGTGGGGATGCCCAAGAAGAGATCCTACAAAATAGGAGCACATGGGGCACCCACATGGAAGGTGGAACCCACCTTGCTTAAGTTAATTGTTTGGAGAATTGATAACACTTCAGTAATGCATGTAAAGATCCTACAAGTTAGGGATTGATATTTACATCAGTGGAGTTCAGTTCAGTTCAGTTCAATTTAGTCTAGTTCAGTTCAGTTATGGTTCAGTTATCTTCAGTTGCATGTAGTTAGTTTCAATTGAATTCTAGTTGACTTTAGTTGAATTGAGTTGCATGACTAATGACTTCAATTGCATGATAGATAACAGGTGGACACATTCAGTTAAGTAGGGATGATCAATCATGCATATTATTTGCATGAATTGATGGAGAGATATGTTTCAATTAACAAAGATTGACTTGGACCCACCTTGGGCACCCAAGTTGGCATCTTTGAGTTAACACTTTTTGCATGAGAATATATTTACAAGGTTGAGTTAAGTGGGCCCATTCTTGGGCGCCAACTTTGAGGAGAAGCTTGGAAGATATTTTCTTGACCAACGATTAGTTAGGAGTTCAGTTTGGGGCACCTAATTTGAGAAGTGGTTTTGACTTCATGTTACATGATGGAACTCTACTTGCACAAAATAGGCGTAGGTTTTTTAGAGGAGCTTTGTGCTCTTGTAATTGACAACTCTTTGGAGTTTATTGTAGGTTGTGAAGTAGAATTGTTGAAGGCAAAAGAAGCATATCAAGCAAAGGATTGATATAGTGTTATTGTAATCTTGTTCTAAGGTTAAATAATACAAGCACTATTGATTTTGGTGGTGGATTTTTTTCCAGAAAGGGTTTCTCCACATATATGTTGTGTCACTTCTATCTTCTTGTCTCATTCTTCTACAATCTTTTGTCTCTTTCTACAATTGGTAAAATTGATCTAAACAAATAATCATACACAAAGAATTTATAACAAAGAACACTTAATTATATCTATAATCTCATATTTTTACAAGTTTTATAGTTACATAATTACCTCCATTTTCAACAAACCTTAGGAAGAATTTTGAGGAGGAAAAGCAAGAACTAATGATCATGGTCAAACTACATCGCAGCCAGGAGATTGAGGTGGCTAACACCTTGAAGAATATGAAATGGTTTCTTTTTTTGTGTTGTTTTATGTTTCTATTTCTTTGCTATTGGGTCGCTATTTTTTGGCTATTGGGTTGCTTTTGGCTGCTGCTAATGCTTCAATGTCTTACTATTTGAGCATCTTTCCTTATTTTGTGTTGTAAAGGGTTTCGGGTCCCTTCAAAACCTATGTTCGTTGGATGAAGTGGGGGATATATTGCATATAAGGTTGAGTCTCCACTATGAAAAGGGCCACGATGTAGTAATTAGATGTAGTTCTTACATCAAATCATGAATAAGATCATCATGTTGTTGACATTGGAGATATTTCTTTGCAAATTGATTCCCTTCTTGTTCCATCAAGGGCCAGAAGTATCCCATTATTAATAGCTTCTTAACTATATTAGGACTGCTAGAATGTGAACCACAAACACCTTCATGCACTTCTTGTAAGGTAGTTAATGCCTCTTCTAGGTTAAGACATTGAAGTAATGTTCCATCGAGACATCTATATAAGGTATCACCAAGTATGGTGAATCACGAGGTTCGATGGATGAAGGATTTTCTATGATTACTATTAAGGTTCAGGGGTATGCTTTCGTGTTGGAAATAGACATTAATATCATGATACCGTGGTGAGTTTAGACCAATAATGTCGCACACAAGTTTAGCCTCCAGGGAATCGAAGGTTGGTATAAGCAATTATTCCACAAGAATATCATAGTTAGCACTATTGTGTAGCATGTTAAGAAGAGAACCGATGGTAGCCATAGCATCAACAAATCTGTTATTTATCCTCAGGATTTTCTCAAAGATAATGATTAAGAAGTATTGCTTGAAATTGTCTACCATTCTTTTATATAGCAATAATTTACCATCCTTAGTTTGATACTCGACATTCACTTGTTGGATCACTAGTTACAAGTCTCCATAGACTTGTAGTTCCTTGATCTTCCACTCAACTACCATTCTTAACCCTGTTATCAATACTTTTTGTTTTTCTATATTATTGGTACAAGGAAAAGTGATCCTATATGCTTCGGGTATATTGTCTCCTTGTAGTGTAACAAAGAGGATTCCAACTCTTGATCCATGTTGGGTGTGAGAACCATTGAAATACATATTCCAATAGGCTACTTGAGTTATTAGCAGGATTTCTTCATCAAAAAATTATGATATTAAGGGGTGGTGGCCATTAAGAGGTGACTTGACCAACTACTTTGTTATCACCTATCCCTTAACGGATTTTATATCAACACATTCTATGTCAAATTCAATAAGAATTATGATTCATTTCACCATCAGCTTGTTAAAGCTACCTTAGCCAAGAGATATTTCAAAATATCCACATTACAGACTAGTTTTTTCTATTAGTTCAACTTGTAGTACCTGAGCTTCTATGACACGAATACAATGACTAAACAAGCTCGCTCTACAGGTGTATAGTTCAATTCATAGCCCTCAAGTGTATGGCTGATATAGTACACTACACTTTCCTTATCGTTCTCACCATTCTATGCCAACAAGGCACCTAGTGCTACTAATGTTGTTGATATATAAAGGATCAAAGGTTTATCAGGTAGAGGAGGCATCAAAACTAGAGGTGACACCAAATAGTCTTTGATCTACTAGAATGCTTCTTGACACTTCTCTTCCCACTTAAAGGAAACATCCTTATGGATCAGGTGTGCGAAAGGATGAAATTTATCTGCTAATTGGTCTATGAACCTTCGAATGGACTAAAATTTACCTTGAAGGCTCAGTATTTGTTTCAAATTCTTCGGGAGAGGCATTTCCATGATTACCTTAACCTTAGCTAGATCTACTTCTATACCTTTGTGGGATACAATGTATCCTAGGAGCTTTCCTGATTTGTTGTTGAACACACACTTCTTTGGATTAAGGCGTAGACTATACTCTTCTAACCTATCAAATATGTGTTCCAAGTTGTCCAAATGACCTTGTCTTGTTATGTATTTTGCTAGGATATCATCTACATAGTATTCCATGGTAAGGTGAAGCATGCCATGAAATGTAGCTAGCATCACCCTCTGATAGGTGGCTCTTGCATTCCTAAGCCCAAATGACATTACGTTCCAAAAATATGTTCCCCAAGGACAAGTGAATGCAGTCTTATGTTGGTCTTCAGGTGTTATCTTGATCTGGTTATTTCCCAAAAATTCATCCACGAGGGAAAGAATTCCATGACCCGCTATCAAATCCATTATCATGTCGATATTTGACAAAGGAAGGTCATCTTTTAGACATTCCTTGTTAAGATCTCTAAAATCAATACAAATCCTTATGCCTCTAATGGGCTTAGAAATGGGTACAAGGTTAGACACCCACTTAGGTTAATCAATCAGTTTGATGAAACTGACATCTAGAAGTTTTTTTAGTTCAACCTTAACTAGAAGTGCTATTTATGTATACATCTTTCGAAGCTTTTATTTTACCAATTTTTCTCTAGGAAAGACTGTCAAATGATGAACCACCAAGGTTGGGTTTAATCCAGGAATATCCTCATAGGACCAAGAAAATTTGATCATACGATTACCCAAGAAAGCTATGAAGTTATTCTTTTCGTCAAGGTCCAAAGAAGTTGCATAAAAGGTGATTCTTGGTACATTTGATGCTCCCATGTTTATCTACTCTGAATCTTCTACCAATACTGTTGATCTCTCTTGGTTTTGAACAATGTTGAGGAGATTGAATCCTCCATCTTTTGGCATGTCAAAGAGGTTTACATGCTTAGATATGTCCTTTATTTTTTCTTTTCCTCAATTTGATAGTGTCATATTACAATTTTCACTAAAGGATCTCTTTTTGATATTTTTATTTTTATTTTCGTGACTGAAGGACCCAATCTCTCCTCCAAAGTATATGTCTTCACCAATTTCAATGTTAAAGCTTGACTTATGATCCTCAGGTGGTATACCATCTCTTGGTCCCATAAACTCAACAATAGCTTCATCATTTTGGAATATGTATAGAATCGGTGGTCATTGTTGTTCCTAGTCTATCGATTTAGGGTAAACGAGTTGAAGTTCATGTTTCTCATATAGTTGATCAAATGATAGGGTAATGATGGTATTGATAAATGAATTCTTGAATAGGTCAGTGATATACATAGATATGTCCTCGATGGAATCATCATCATCAAATGTATTAACCACAAGAGAGGAAGAAATTTCCTCAAAAATGGTGCTTTTAGTGCTAGGGGTTGCTTTGTCCAACAAACCATATCCTAGTCCTTGATTCTTTTTACATTTCCTTGGGATAAGAGACTCTTTCATACCTTTCTCGTGTATTCAAAAGCCAAATTTTCCTGTGAATCACATGCTCTTAACCAATTGAAAACCCTTATTGTTGTGATCAAAGGGAATAGGTTCTAGATCATGCTCTTCTTCTTCCGTGTATAGCCAAGTAGAAACATATTCTTTTATGACTTATTTTTTCAAATCTCCCCACTTAGAGAATATTGTAGGTTTGAAATTAATATTTGTAGTATGTGCTTCTTTGATTTCTTGTGCCTTTCCATAATATCTTACTGATAGTGGAAGTTTTCCCACACAAAGGGATTGCTTTATGTGATAATCCTTGCAACCATTGTCTAACACTTGGATCTTGAGATCAGATTTAGGTGGATTTGTTGAGGGTGGTGAAGTAGAGGATGACGAGGATAGATAAGTAGGATGAACATAGTTGAATGATCAAAAGGAAATATTTTTACTAAGCACTTAGAATATCTTCATGTATTTCTCTTCTAGGTTCTTACAATAATAAAAATGTTTTGGATCAACATAGATATTGACCTACTTAACATGGTAAGTGAACTTCAATCATTGATGGTATGTCAATGGGATGGATTTCATTGCATGAATCTAAGGGTTTCCTAAGAGAAGGTTGTAGGGTAGCTCAAGATCCAATACTTGACAAGTTGTTTCAGCTATTGTCAGACCCACTTGTATAGGAAGTCTAATAGTGCCTCTAGAGTCTCTCTCATTGTCATCATAAGCTATAATTGTAATACTCCTTGCTTCTCTATAACCTCATCAAAATATCCTAGCTATTTTACCAGTTTTGAGGTACAAATGTTTAGGTCTGCACCACCATCTTTCAATATTCTATTTATTTTATGCTTATGGATGCAAACTTCAAGGTAGAAAGCTTGGTTATGATAGGTGTGTAATGGAAGATACCTTTTGGAAAATACAAGGTGGTGGGTAGAAGAAATATGCCCCACCATGGCTTGAAACTGATCGGTGGTTATATCATTAGTTACCAATGAGTCTAGGAGAGATTTATCTAGAACTTCTTTATGAGCTAGGTATATCTTGAGAAGTTTGAGGATGGAAATCTGTGTTGGTCTTTTTAAGATGATCAAGAAGGTTGTAGTTGTCTTGCAAAGTTTTAGGAAAATTTTAGGATTGTAGTGTGGCTCCCTGGATTGTAGTCTTCCCTTGTTGTTTAGTTACATTACACTCAATATTTTTACCAACTATAGTCACAACTCCAATATGGTGATTGGATTCAAATTTAGCTCCCACTACATGGTCATAGTTGTATGTGGCTCTATTGTAATCCGTCCCTTTACCTTGGCCATTTCCTTTATTATGATCAGGGATTGGATCCGTGTAGATTCCCAAGTCCTTATTACCAAAATTTCCAGGACGATGTTCAATATCAACCTATCCCTTATCAATTATATCTTGTATGAGGTTCTATAGTTTCATGCAATTATTTGTTTTATGTCCCTTGGTTTTATGGAATTCATAATGATCATTTTTATTGTACCAAGGGGGTTTGAATTGTGGTTCCTCATATTTTCTTTGTTTGGGTAGTTTGATAAGGTTTGATTGTAGTAATTTTCATTAGACCACTTCAACAAGTTCTCCCAAAGGAGTGTATTTTCATCTAGTTTGATTGAAAGTATTGTTATTAGGTCTTGGAGGTCCTCTTGGAGGATTTTGGTTTGATTTTTTATTTGATAGCCTAGAGGATTATTTTGTTGGTTGCTTTGAACATGGAGTTGAGGATTATTAGGTGGAGGTTATATGGTTTGTCAAAAAAAATCATCCACTACTCCATCATTGATGGCATTTTTGTTCTTCTCCCACAAGTGAGGTTTATCATTTGAATTAGAAGGTTGATCTTGATTGTTATATAGTTTGATAGCTCCTTTTGTAATAAGGTCTCTTTCAACATCTATACCATTTTCAATGATATCATCAAATGTGTTCAGACATAGCATGGTTAATTGGAAGCTTAAGTCAGTGTTTAGATTTCCCATGAATATTTCTACAAGTTGTTTTTCTGGGACAATCCATTTACACTTGCTTTTTGTCGCCACTATTGAAAGAAAGAAGCAAAAGACTCTTTGATTTTGTTTGATTTTATATAAGTTAGGTATGGTGATATCTTATTCGATGTTGTATGAAAAGTGATTGATGATTTTTTCTAATAATTTTTTGAATGTCTTAAGTCCAGGAGGTAAATGAGAAACCCGTTTTATGGCTTTTCCACCAAGGCTCCTTGGAAATAGTCTCATTATGTAAGATTCGTTGTTAGCCACATCCATACATGCTACAGAAAATTCATGTATATGCTCAATGGTATCTTCTCTTCCTTTGTATTTGTCAAATTTTAGAATTTCAAAGTTCTTAGGGAAGGGAATCATAGACATGCTTCAATCATAAGGATAAGAACAAATGTCCTCCAAGGCATAACTGTTCTTGGTCTTCCCAAGTTGTACATCTTGTAAATTTTAATTAATGTTCTGAATTTGTAATGCTAACTCATTTCCTCGTGTATCTTGTGGAGGATTAGATGGGTTATAGTTTGGTTTTCCAAAGAATGATGAGTTGTAAGATGGGTTTGGATTATGCATTGAAACTTGAAGTGTGTTACGTGTATGCAATGAAATACTTGGTCCTTGAGGAGCATTGTATTGATATTGTGAAGTAACATTCAAATCTTGGAGATTGACATATGCATATTAAGGATTAACATTTTGATGTTGAGGACCATAATTTTGTTGTTGTGGACCAAGATTTTGTTTTTGAGCAACAAGATTCTATTGATATTGTGGATTCATGTTTTGTTGTTATGAAACAAGATTTTGTTGTGAAACATGGTTTTGTTGTGGAACAAGGTTTTTTTGTTGAGGAACAAGATTCTATTGGTATTGTGGATTCATGTTTTGTTGTTGTGGAACAAGGTTTTGTTGTTGAGGATTTTGTGTATATGGAGGACCATGTTGATATTGCATTGCATTAGGATCCTGATTTTGAAAATTTAAATATTGTTGATATTGAGCATTTTTTGAAGGGTCTTGATGAGAAGGTTGTTGAATTCTCAGTTGTCTTTGGTTTTCCTTGATGACAAAATCAGTTTGGTATCTCAGATAATATTTCAGAGGCTTTTTTTTTAATATTCATGTTCATGATGATTCAAGTTTTCTCATGTTGATTACTCATGTGGCTTCTGGTTCAAATTTTTGAATGCTATTCATTTGCATATGGTTATGACTACATTGGACTGACAGTGTTGATAAGGCTTGGTACAGGTTATTCAGATGGTGTTCATTGTGATAGGGAATTCATTAGCTTCTGTGATAAATGATATTGTTATCTTGACAGGACTCAGGTTTATCATGGAATAGTTGGTTTCATTTTGATAGGTTGGCCCTTCTTTATTGCACGACAGGTATATTGATTCAAGGCATGTACATATGATGGTAATATTTATGGCAGTTTGGTTATTGTTTCATTTGCTCCATGACACTTGGATTAGTGACTTCATTTCTCTCATGCTTCTAAAGCAATCCTGAACTTACACTTGTTTTTGGAGGCATTGTATTCACCATGGTTCTGGTATTTCACTTATTTGATGGTTTTTATTGGCACACATGGCATATAATTTTAACATTAGACTTGGAGTCTCCAATGCCCAAGTCTTGACTCTATTGTCGGCATTCAAAGGCAATTGCTTATGTTAATTATTTGAATCCTTTTCTCTTTACATATGGTATTAATTGCTCATTCGCATGAGGGTCGGCATCTACAAGGAAATAACCCTATCGGGTTTCACTTAGCATATTTCAATGGTAACATTCATTTGGTTCGATTTATATAAATGGCCACTCATCTATAACTTTTGGCAGCCATCATTTGTTCTAAGTTGGCATTATGAGAATCTTTGACTCAAAATAAAATTTTCTTGATGAGTATTATGAGTGAACAGTTTGCATGCTATACTTGATGGTAATTATATGGTCAGCATTCTTTGGACAGTGAACTCAATCATCTTTTAAGTTGTTCATTATTATGTCTTGATTTATTTTGGACTTCAAAAGCTATTGATTTTTTGAAAAGGCATCGATTGTATTGGAAATGTTAGGGAAAACTCATTTGAGGTCATTCTATTGCAAGGGTATGAAACCCTAGCCTCGCCGCCGCCATGAAGGATTGTTTCTTTGAATTATTTGTTGTTCTCTTTACTCTAGTTGGCTATAACGATTGTGATAGGAAGCAAAATCAGTATGGATGCTAAGTTTGGTGCGCCTCACTGGCTGAAAGCTTGTCATTGGTGAAAGGAAGTCGTGGGAGTTGCAAATTTGACTGGTATTTATTTATTTTTCATGTTGCTAAATAGGTATCACATCCATCATTTGATTTTCATGGCAGTTATTGTCTTTGTTCGAATCTGGAAAATGAAAAAGAAAAAAAAAAGAAAAAAAAAGAAGAGATAAATGGGTTCTTGTGTTATCTCTGTCATAATGGCATTGATCACTTCATTATTGGGTATTTTGAAAGCATTGGTTATTTTTAGTATTATGTGAAGATATGAGTTTTGTTACAAATTCTTGCAGTGATATTCGAGGGTATTATGGTTCTATCAAAAACCTTCGAAATTGAAAATGGTATTATTGGTGCTTACATTTTTTTAACAGAGGTTATTACTGGTGCAGATCTGTTATTCGTTCAGGGTTTTGATATCAAAAACAAAAATGACACTTAGTGTATTTCTGATGAAAACCCTTGGGTGTAGATTCAAAAAGAAAAAATGCAGTTTCACCTCTCATGACATTTGAAGGGTTCTGAGACATTTTCTTAAAATGTATTTCCTATTAATCTCTTCTACATTGTCAGATGAAATCATTTTATTATGCATACTTCAATGTATGTTTGGGAATCTTGCATAGTAACCAGTAGAGTATTTGTCTTATCTCAAAACCTTCGTTGAAGGTTCTAAAAAGAAAAATATTCATTTTGTAAAAGAGGGATATAAAGTGTGTGATCACTGTGGAGTTTGTGTGAGGTTATTCTGTGATATCATAACTTCTTGTTGTATCAAGAATGAAATAGTGAAAAAGCTCTATTATAAAAATTTTGAAAATATGATGCAGAGTAATATTATAAAAACCTTATTTATTAAATATTTTTAAGATTCATGTTGAATCTTTAGGGTATTAGATAGAGAGGTATGAGTGAGCTTATTTGAGAAACAAAGAGATCCTCTGTGTTATTGTAATTCTGAAATCTAAGTAAGGGGTTGGTGCTCCTTGAGATTGGTGTCTCTAAATGAGAGGTTGGTGCTCCTTGAGTTGGTACTCAGAAATTAGCCTATAAGGCATTATTAACAGTGGTTTTTGAAGATTAAGCTAGTAAGGCATTTTAGGAGTGGTTTTTCTACCCTAGGAGGTTTTTCCACTCGGCAAATCCTTTGTCTTATGGTCTCTTTGTTTTGATGTCATAATGCTTCTTGATTGTGATAATTTTGTGAGTGATAGTTTTTATCAGTCTGAACATTGTTGAATGTTAGTTCCTTCATCTCTGCAAATATTTATTTTAAATGTCTTGCACAAGTCATTGTTGAAGAGTCTAATTCTAAAGGAAGCATAAAAGTACTCATTTGATTCATAGCTCAAGAATTGTTATAATTTGCTAAAGGTGTTTGTTGTCTCAATACATTTCTTGTGTCATTTTGTTGCACTATTGTTGCAGTGTCTTATAAAGCTGCATTCAAATCAGTTGTTTAAGAAGTGAATCAATAATGTTGACCTTCATTTGCACAGTCTTATGAGTTGCACCTGCACTGTCATCATGCTTTGATTGTTAATCAATGTCAGTCACAATTGTTTTGGAAAATGCAAGATATCTCACTCAAATCATATTTGCATAAGTTGTCTAATGGACTAAGTTAATGTTGTCATATCTTTATTTACCCTTTTTTCATGAATTCTTTCAAAGTGATTACTCTCTATGTTGTCAATAGAAAGGGTATCAGAATTAAAAGTCTTGGTCGAAGTTGAAAAATTTTAGACACTGATTCACCCCCCCTCTCAATGTTTGTCCATAACTCCAACAAAGGTTATTGTTGAACATGTTGTTGAACCAAACCTTGTGGGGTGTTATGTTGTACCATGCCTTGAGGAGTGTTATGTTGTTGTTACATGGGTTGTTGTTGGGGTGGATTGATTTGTGCATGCTGATATATGGGTGGTTGTTGTTGTGATTGTGTAGGTGGATTTGGTATGGTATAAATGGGTGATGCCATGTGTTGGGGTTGTGATGGCATGGTAGCATGCAATGGTGGGTTTGGTGGTCTATAAGGAAGATTCTACATGTTTTGAACATTAGAGTTTTGACCTTGCGGAGGTTCATTTTGTGCCCAAGAGGTTGCATATAGATTTCTTGATTCATTCGATCTCCATGTACTAGTTGAAATATTGTTAGTTACTGAAGGAGTTGTAAAATGACTTGTGAATTGTTGAGGCATTTTTTGTGTTCCCAATATATTAGGATCAAGTTGATTTTTTTGAGCTTCCATTGCTTGTTATATTTGGGATGGTTTCCAATACAATGGATTTTCCACTCGTTTTGCTTGAGAAGGATCACTTGTTTGTGCAAAAAAGCTTGGAACCTTAGGTGGTATAGGAGGTTTAAAGACTTGTCTAACCACCATATCTTCATCTATAAAATTGTGTGTAAGTCTATGATAATAATAGGGTAGTTTGGCACCATGTTGTGTAAGTCTATAAAAGTATGTGTTGGGATTAGAACTAAGAAATTTATACATGAACCTCAACATTTTAGAGTTTTGTATCATTTCTAAAATATTCTCTTTGCTAAGGTCTTCATCAGAGTTCTCTTCTATATAACCACCTATCCTTTAGTTGGTCAATTCCTATGTTGAGTAATGTAATCTTGATGTGTATGATGTAAGTCTTGTTTTGAAGGATCAACACTTGGTTATTGTGAAGGATAATCATTTACACGGAATGAAGGATTTATGTTTCCATTAAATGAAGGATTTACATTTTTTGGATTTATATTTGTTGGTTGAGGAGTAGAGTACCCCCATGGCATTTCGGTTGAAGTTTCAATGTTTGTGGTATGAACATTTGTTGTGTTGACATTGGTAGTGTTTGGAACATTTGAGCTACTAGTGTTGGATGCCATTTTCTTTCTATGTTGTGATCCTCTTGTAGTCATAAAAGTCCTAATAGACCTAAGTTATGGAAAGGATCTATGATGTGTGATGTTTTCTTGGATCTCTTAAAAGGATATGTAGATAAATATTTTGGTCAAAAGAGTGATTTTCAAGTTGATATGGAATTTGGATGACGTTCAAGTTGATTCCAGATTGTATGGTTAAATTTTGAACAAAAAGGATAACAAAGTTGTTTTATAATAGTATCTCAAGATGTTGATGAATGATTTTGTTGACGTCTTTTTTTGGACTTGACTCATGAATCTAAACAAAGAGGGATAATGGTGATGATTTTTAGACCTAGGAGAAAGATAGTTCTTCTAAGTTCATAGGTTCACAAGATATGGAAAGATGATATCAAAAGGTACTAGCAAAGGTTGATAGGTTTGATATGTTGATGTCCAAGGAGAATGTTTAATGTTTGATCCAAAAGGATGTTAGTGATGGTCTCAAAAGACTGATGTTGATTAGGTTTTTTGATGTTTGAAAAGGTTTTGATTTTTTGATCCAAAAGAGATATGGTGATGTTTCCTATGAAAAGCTAGTTGAAGTATAATTATGATGTTTGAAGGTACAACTAAATATACAGAAGTTAAAGATCCACTATGATAGATGTTTTGATGGTAGGACCAAGAATTTTGACAGTTTTTAGTTCAAAATGTTTACAGGTCTAAGAAAGTTTAGGTTATAGATAAACGTGGTTGTTTTAGAAAATGTGGCTACTGCTTCCAGAAAACGTGGAAAAGAACTAAGCAGAGGTGACAAGATGTAGAGAAAAGGCAGTTAGATGCAAATTCAAACATGGCAGAGTGCAACCAAAGGCAATATTGTGCAGGTCTTTGTATGGCATAGGGTTATTATAGAAGCGACAATTTAAAGAGAGGTGGCAATATGATGAGAAAATGCGTCCAAATTTAAATCAAAAGTGATAGAATGCAAAGCAAACATGAGTGGTTGTGCAAAAGTGACTCTTTTTTTTGGTAGACGTGATTTTTTGTATTTGTATCTAAAATTTTCTTGCAAGTTTGATGAAATTTGATGTGATCAATTTTAAGTGTTTATTTTTTGTAGTAAGTGATATGAATAGAAAATATGAACAATCATGAATAAATTCAAATAATTGATACAACCAAACAAGTACAACCTAAATTTAGTAGTAGGTGTGTAAATTGAAGTAGGCCCACCTCTCATTTAAGGGGTAAATACTCAAATAGATTAGGCAGTGAATTACTTCAAAACCCTTTCCTATGAAGGTAGATAGTAAATGTTTGGTGACATAGGGTCGTTGACAGATGCCATAGGCACACCTTTTAATTTTTGGGAAACTATTTCTCACAACAAAGAATTTTCTATATCAACCTAAGAGAGTACATGGTGAGTAGCTTTAGGGTACAATCTGCATCCCTTGCACCACTTAAAATATGTTTGAAAGGTCTTAGGATTCAAATATAAATTGGTTCTTAGTGGGTGGTACATTGGTGAACACCAATGACCTCTTAGACATCTCCTCAAGAAACCAAAAAATTGTAGTTCCCTAGCAAAAGTCTGGAGCACTGCATGTATGGATCAACCTACAACTTTCACTCTCATCCAATTTATGTAGTGCACCTAAAAACACTGCTTAAGGTCAAACCCTTGAGTTCTCCGTTAGGATGTGTCTTTGTTGGACACTTGGAATATTGAGAGGGGGGTGAATCAGTATTCCCTAAAACCACTTAAACATTTAAACATTAATTCCACATAACATATTCAATTTGCAATAAGAAAGGAAATCATGAAAGAAACCATCAAAGCACATAACACATGGAAGCTAGATTTTTACGTGGAAAACCAAAATGGGTAAAACCATGGTGAGGATTAGCTCAAAATATACTATAATCGGTTATAAGATATTACAAAAGTACTCATTGCAGGTGAACTCATTTCCCACTGAAAAAAGAAAAGATAGAAGAGAGTGGCGGCACACAACCAGGATTTGAACTATTACAAATGCAGCTACAACATGTCGGGATACAATTCCATTGAAGCTCAATATTTTGACTTCACACACTTCATACTGATCTGCACTAACACTCTTCTTTGCTTTGCATTCTTCTTATAATCACACAATTTGCATAAATTGTACATCACATTACATCTCTATCATCAAAACACTAAAAAATATCTTACATATATATCCGCTTCATCCAAAAACATCTACAACATCAATTAGGTCAGCCTAATTATATGTGTTATATAAAATTTAACTTTTTGGCTCAATGTACACATATACATGCTTTGCACCATGCATAAAAACTTATAACAAGTCCAAATAGGTCAGCATGGACCTATAATAACTCCCTCATAATGGATAAATACATATTCAAACTCCATAATACTCAAAACTTATTAGGTCAGTATCAGTAATGACCTAATAATAATATTCATCAACTGTTCAACCTCAAACCAACACACGAACCTCAAAAATTCATGCCAATTGGAATATAGGTGCTACTAACACCTATCAACATCTCCAAAAATCATCCCTAAAAAATGATCTCAATATTGAGGCTTTAGCCACTTCTCCCTCAAAGAAGAAGAAAATTGTGGTTGGGTTGGCCCAATCAGTTGGGATTTGTGAGATGAAACACAAGAAATTCAACATATAGGCTACTAAGAAGAAAGGGAAAAATGTGCGTCTGCACCCGAGGGTTCTTCTGGTCACCGAGAGCGACAGTAAAAGTGTCGAGGAAAAAAATTATAAGGGAGATACTGTGGTGGGTGCTAGCTTTGAGATGGGGATGGAATAGATGAGTGTGAGAAGATCCAATAGGTTAGTGAAACACAAGAAAGGGGCCCATGTGGATGATATCTCTAGTGACTCGGTATAGACTAGCAGCTAAATTGAAGGCATAAAAGTTACTGAGAAGGTGAAGGATAAAGGTCCTATAGAAGACCCTAGTAATTTATTTGATATGAACAAAATGCTTAGGGAAGACTCTATCAATTCCTTGAATACTAGGGTTGGTGCTGATGCGGAGATCCAGAGCAAGGAAGGAAAGGTGGACGAGCTCGGTGTGCTACAAGAGCGAGTTACAAAGTTGGATTGTAAATTCAATTCCCTGGCTCGGTTCACTATCAAAATGATTCACAGGTCGATTGTCACTCTCTTGGATGTTGTCAAGGAGGAAATGGACAAGAACACCACAGATGAAGGCCCCATTTGGATCAGGGATGATATGTTAAACCTTCTGGTCTATAAATGGGAGATTGTGGACAATTAGTGGTTGGGTTTGTGTTGTGTTGTGTCTCTATTGTTTCTTGGTTGTGACTGTGTCTTTCTTCTATTGTTACTGAAAGTCTTTTTTGATGTTTAATGGTTTGGTTCCTTTTTGGCCCTTTGGGCTCGATGTGTAAAGGGTACAACACCCTATAAATGTTTCTTATATAATCAAAAATATCTACAAAAATCTGCAATACTAGATACCAATATGCAAAGAGGTGTTGATTCACCAAAACATGCACACTGAACTGGAAATATTGTAACTGCCAGACTAGAACTTCTTTCACTCATAACTTTAACACCAAAAATTGAAACACTGAGAAATTTTGGATTTGAACTCTTCTAACATCCAAAAAAAATATATGAAAACCATAGAGAAAGATTCTACATAGAAGACCAATGCGGACCAAAATATCAGATGTCTTGTACATAAGAAACTCTCTTTTGACACTTAGCCAATTTTCTCTTCATTTTTCTTCATGGGATCAAACCTTCTGGTAAATGCCCAGTTGATAATCATTTTCAAACATGCTCAAGCTATACAAACTAGTCTACATTATGATCTTCATACCATAATACAATGTTGGCATCAATGACAACACTGAACTGCATACTGTACAACTCACACTCCATGCTCATGTTGTCAGTAAGCACATCAATGACAATCTTCTTATTCTTCCAATAGTCTCAAGCCATGCCTCCTACAAAAGAAAAAAGATGAAAGCTTAATTTATTGCTATTTCTCTTCACCTAAAATCACATGAAGCACAAGGGGAGAGGATATGTAGACAATATGCTTTCATCCAAAGAGAAAGAAAGGTAAATTGAAGGTATTTCTCTTCACCCAAGATCACACAAAGTGCAAGGGGAGAGGATACGTACACTTCAAATTATAATATACAAAAATATATATATATTTAGGCCCCAAATTCAAGTGTGAACTAAATTACCAAGCAATGAAAGCATAAATGATAAGATATTTGATAAGGATCTGCAAACAATGTGTTAGTAGTTTGATAAAATTGTCTTGGATTGTTTGTACGTACAAACACAAATGCTTTAGTAGTTTTGAAAGTATCTTATCTTCTCCCAATGGTTTGTTTCACAAATATGTCAGTTAAAAACACATAACAATAGACAAAGCACGTTAGGGTACAATTGAAACCAAAAAGTGACTATCAAAACCAAAATAGAGACATAAAATAGTCAAATACAACCCTATATACCTACAAATTTGACCATGTTCTTGTGCAAATGTGGCCCTACTGATAGATGCAGCTCTGTTAATTGGTAGATGCAGTAGAATGTTCAACAAACATGGCAGGATTCCTCAAATGTGGATCTGTTAATTGGAAAACGTGGCAATAGTCCTACACATACAAAAATACAGTCAAAAAATAGTGAGAAAACATGATAAGATCATCAAATACATATGTCCTTAAACTTTGAACATACCAAGATGTATATCAAGGGTGGAAAAAACAACAAATGCGACCTCTGTAAAATGCAATCATAGCCTAGAAACTTGTAAATTCACTAAAAACTCACACAATTTCATTAAAATAGGGACATGGGTCCCATCAAGCATGCCAATTAATGTGAAGTGGAAAATGGAATTGATATCAAAAAGATCCAAAACAATGGAAGATCAAATCCCACTCACAAAATGAAAGAGAATGCATACAAGGGTTAAAAATCAAGATAAACAATGAAAACAATTCAAAATGTGAAAACAACCAATGTGTAAACATTTCCTTCCATTTTCATGGTGATGGAATGTTGTATTTCTTTGATCATGAAGCTCCCATGGTTGCAAAAGAATGAAGATTGATGACCTAGAGGAAGATAATTGCTCAAATGCTCATGGTATTGCTATGCTCAAGTACTAAAATTCTCTCAAATGATCTATGTAGTGTAATAATGAAGGATGAGTGATTGTTTTATAAATTTTCATGTTTGAACCAATGGTGTATATTAAACCTTAAGACCCATAAAGAATGGCTGAGACACATTTGTATTGTGCATATACTTGTTATCAGTTGAAGGATGATCCTTGGTATAAAGATTATTCCTAGAAGAGATGAGATGTCCCCTATAATTAATGATAACCAATAAATAAATATTAGGTTTCAATCCCAAATATATTTATTGGTACATGGTGATTTGATACTCAAATTCTTAAATCAAGAACAATACAATAAGATAATGGATTAATTTCTTCAAGGCATTTGGGGAGGAAATTTCAAGGTCAATACCTTTACACAAAAGGTTATTAGAGAGGGATATTGGTGGTCTATCTTATTCAAGGATGTGGTAGGAAGAGTAAGAAAATATGATGCTTACCATAATTTATCAAGCAAAATAATGTTTTTAAGTTCCCTCCCTTTGAAATTTATGATGGTATAAGCTCCTTTCTAGTAGTGTGGAATTTATTTCATAGGGTAAATCTAAGAAATATTGAGAAATGGATATAATGGATTCTTGTAGCCACTAACTATTTCACCAAATAGGTTGAAGCAATTCTATCTTGTAACAATCAATTTCTTATTGACCAATATAATAATCAAGTTGGGTGTACATACAAGAATAATTATAAATGATGTCATGTGTTTTAGATCCCAATATATTTCAATTTTGTGCACTAAATGTGGGATTGATATAATTAATTCATCCCCTTATCATCACTAAGGGAATGGATAAGTTGAATCCAACAATGAAATCCTCATCAAGATCATCAAAAGGATATTATTTATGATTAGAAAAATACAGTATGACAAGTTGAAAGACACACTATGGGTTGATAGAGTGACCTATAAGCAACTATTCTAAAATCCCTTTTGAACTATCCTATTGGATGTTGAAGGAGAATAAAGTGATAGAGAATGGTGAAATTATTTGAGTTGGATGAGAATAGGAGGATTGCACATGACAAAATCTTGTCACAAAAAAAAACAATAAAGCACTTATTTAACAATAAAGTGTTGCAATTACTTTGGGATTAACGGCTAACATAACCTCATTTATAAACTTGATTTATACAAGTACTTGTAATTGGTAATTAGAGGCATAACTGGGACTATTTTTATTATTCCAACCCGATATCATATGATAAATGTGAATTGGGCATGATTGAATCTAAAACAATATTATTTGATGAGTGCAAATTGGGTAAATCTAATCCATACTAACCTAACTTGATCTAATATATTTATTTTTGGGCCTTGTTATCCCTAATTGCACTAATTACAAGCTAGTTCAATAAGGTGTGAAAATGAGATAAATAAGTTATGCTAAGAAACCTAATATAATAAGATTGAATTGATATTTAATTAGCCCTAATTCCCTTATCTTCTAATTAGATAATTGGATTCCTAATATCATATACCAAACATGGATTAGAACCAAATTAGTCCCAATTGTGTGCTTGACATGAAATTGGTGATGATTGAATGCCACTAATGTAGTCTCATCCAATTAGACAAAAGTAGGACTAGATCAAACCTAATTACATATATGATGCATGATTGTGGTGAATTGAAAGTTAATAGCTAATTAATTCCTAAGTTTTTTAAAAAAAATACCCTCAATGTTTAGATTACTAGTGCCATTGTAAGATTCACAAACTAAAATGTATATATTGTATACTTTTTTATAACTCCCTTTATTGGGATTCAATTTTATGGTGCCAAAATTTTCTTGATTTTCTACTATGTGCAATAAGACCACATTTTTCCCATTGTAGATAACTAATCTAAGAGAATCCAAATGGGTGTCCATAAGTGTTGTTCTTCTTCATCCCCATGTTCCTATCATATATTTAAAGTTACAAATTTGTAGTAAAATTATAATTCTAGAGTGTTTTTGGTTATTTTTTGGTGTTTCTATAAATTGCAAGCAATTAGTGAACATCCAAAATTATTATTTTTCCTAATATCCAAGTCCAATGTCCAATCCCACCTAAAATTCCCATAAGGTCTATTTTTTCCTTTCTTATTCCATTTCCCTTTATTCAACCCCATTTGTAAGATCTCCATGTGGATTTGGACATTTATTACACCTTTAATCCTCCCCTCCTTTCATACATAGATTTTATACAAGGTTATATTAGTTCCCTTTCCTTGTTTTCTCCCTTCATTTTCCTATTTGCAAGATCTTGATAGCAATCTAGATGTTTTATATCTTCCCAACCCATTTTCTTCTTCTATAATATTTCCTCAAATCCTTCTTTGTATAATTCCCTCACACATCCAAACATTAGAAATTTCACTCCATGTCTGATCTCCATATCCACTTCTACATCAAGTTATTGCAAAGGCCTCATTTGACTTTTGCTTGTCATTTCTTCTTATATAGTCTACAACCTAAATTTTAAATATCCTTCCTTCCATTTGCACATCCCATTCTAATGTCTAGTCTCACACCTTTTTCCTACATCTTCTCCTATGCAGTTCATCCACTCCTTTCACAATTTTTGTAGAGTTTCAAAAGGAATCTAGAAATTCATTCCAATGTCCTATTTTGTAGGAAAATCATGCATCTCCCTTTCCTCATCATACCTTTACATTTCTTCATGTTTGCTTCACCCACTCTCTATACATTTCTCATAATTTCTTTAATACCTTATTTGAATCATGTAGTGATGTTTAGCATCCTAGGTAATTGGCAATCCACATCGACTGGTTTTTGTTTCAGTTGATGTGTGTTGCAGTTGGTTTTCTTCATTTTTGGTATGGTGAATTATTTTTGGTTGTGTGGATTGTGGGCAGAATGAAATGACATTATTATCATTTTCATTTGACAAAGTGTCTTCTCTAAATTTTAATTTCAATCTAATCATTTTTCTATCAAATTACATGATGGCTCTTGATTTGCAAAGATGAAGGTATAATTAGATAGAGTCAAAATAAGAATAATAAAATAAAAAATTAGTGCAAGGCTGTATGGGATGAAGATGATTTAAAAAAAAAAAATTAAATTTCTTGGCACAATAGGCAAGAGGAATAGTCGTTTTTAAAAGAGATAATGAAAACAATCATTTCACATTCGGAGGATATGCCTAGGTCGCACCAAGAAGGAGTGGAAAAATAATGAAAAAAATAGTGAACAACAACCAAGAAGAAGGGGTTCAATCAGTTTAGAGTTTGAAAATTAATCCAATTTGAAAATAAAAATACCACATGACTCCAAAATAAGGCAGATTTAACAAAAAGAAAAGAGAGAATGACAGCTAAAAAAACAAAGAGGTCAAATTTAATTAAAAAAAGGGAGAAGTGGAAAGGAGTCGTGTGGGTTGATAAGGAGAGAATTCATATGAAAATGAATTGAGAAGATTATGTAGGTTGTGGCATAAAGGATAAAAAAAATGGAAAAGAATAATTCCAAATTTGAGAGGAGTTGTGTAGACTTGAGGGTGTGAAGAATTAATTGCAAATGAAAAAAATCAAAGAAGTGGCAATTCAGAATGAAGGAAATGAAATGCATGTAGGGAACATGGGGGGGCACATAAGGTAGAAGAAACTACAGATTATTAAAATCAAATTTAGTAGTGAAAAAACCATTCGTACCATGGGAAGAGTGGAGGAAGAAGGAAGATAAAAATAAAGCTTCCAAATGCACTCAAAATATATGTAGTGTAGAATTATCTAGGTGCATATCTGGTAAAAGGGATACAATTTGGAGTCGTAGAGATATCTCTTCACAATGGAGGATTGTTTGATGAAATTTGGTATTCAAGAGAAATAAATATATATTGAATGCTAAAATAGAGAATTGGGAGGAGAAAAAGAATAAATTTGAAAGTAGAGATTATCACAGTTACTTGCCTATAACAAAGCTGAAAGAGCAATAAATCAGTCATTTTAAATTTTCCTCTGATTTTTGAGTTGTTAATTAAATAAGTAAATTTGAATTTAGAATTTATGGAGTTGCAAAATTTAATTGTTTGATAAAATATTTTGAATTTTGATGTGCATCAATTTGGTATCAAAGTTAGATAAGACCTAAGAGGTTTATGGCGTTGTTGAAGAAAAACTTGAGAGGTGATATTTTAGGTGAGTGAATAGAGAAAAGACCCACAAGTGTAGAGAGAAATCAACATGGCGTACAAAGGACATGGGCAAAGAGGACAAAAAAATGACTAGGCAGTCATGGAGATGTCAAGAGGCATCATGGCTAGGTTGGATTCCATGGAAATGATGCAGCGAAAAGGAGTGCTTGTGGTAGATGCTAGTGAGGATGAAGAGTAAGTAGAAGCCCCTAAATTTTATTTGGAAGGAGATAATGTGACAAAGAGAAAATTTCTTCAAGCAATGGACAAGCTTAGTAGTAAACCCTGATTGGATCCCCCCACATACAATGAGAGTTTGAAGCTAGAAGATCTGATTGATTAGATTTAGATATAGAGAAGTATTTTAATTTTGAATCCATCGAAGACCCAAAATGAGTGAAATTTATGTACACAAAGTTGAAAGGGCATGCTTCCCTATGGTGGAATCACATACAAATAGAAAGGCATCAAAGAGAAAAATACAATTAAATCTTGGGAGAGGTTGGTGGAAAAGTTGAAGGCCAAATTATTGCCTGTAGATTATCAAATAAATTTTATTTAAGTTAAAAAATCTAAAATAAGGGGAGAAGAACGTGCAAGAGTATATAGAGGATTTTTACAAGTTGAACATACAAGCTAGAAATGTGGATGATGATGTAGAGAAGGTGTCATGGTATGTGAATGGGTTGCATAATTCCATTCAAGATGAGATGAGCATGATAATAATAACCAACAATGAGGAGGCATATCAATATGAATTGAAGGTAGAAGAAAAGATAGCAGGAAGGAAACAAAACAACTCCTGAGATAGAGGAAAAATTTCACGAGGAAGAGGACCATCTAATAGTGGTAGAGGACATCAAAACTATCAAGAAGAAGTGAGCACATCCCATGCAAGTGCACAAGACAATAAAGGAAGAAGATATTTTTCAAGAGGAAGAGTATATTACTCTCGTGGAAGAGGGTCATTTGGAAGAGGCATAGGAAGAGGCGTCAACGGTACATGTTTCCAATGTGGGGAAATCGGGCATTGGGCATTTGAATGTCCACAAATCCAGCATGATGGTGGAAAGGGAAAAGAGGCAAGATTGCATGTAGCACAAGCTAAAAAATGATAGGGTGACTTCCCCAAGATGGGGAGAGGATCACAAGAATGGAGAATCGTTGATGTTGCAAAGAATTTTGTTGAATCCAGAAAAAGAAAAATCAAAACCAATACAAAGAAGAAATTTACTTAGAACACGGTGCAAGGTGGATGGAAAGTGTTAAAAGGTCATTGTGGATAGTAGTAGCACCAAGAATATAGTCTCCAAAGAGATAGTGGACAAGTTGAAGTTGAAAAGGATCAAACATCCCAACCCATATCGAGTTTCATGGTTGTAAAAGGAGCATCAATTGTTGGTGAATGAACAATGTTTTGTTAGTTTTCAAATTGGAAACTATAAAGATGAAATCATGTGTGATGTGATGCCAATGGATGCATGTCATGTTCTTTTTGGAAGACCATGGAAATATAATAGGCAAGGTTTTCATGATGGAAAGTTGAATACATATACCATAAAAAGAATGGAAGAGAATATGTTTTGAATTCTTTGAAGGATAGGGAAGAAGAGAGTGAAGGAAAACCAAAGGTGTGTTTGGTAAATGGAAAAAAATTATGAAGGAGCTGAAAATAAAAAGGTATGTTTTATAATTATGCCCAAGTTTGCAGCAGTCAAAGCCAAAGAGAAAAGTGAATAGTTTCCAAGTGACGTTCAAAAAATTGTACATAAATATGTAGATATATTGTTGGAGGAGCTTCCCAATGGATTACCACCAATAAGAGATGTAAGTCACTATATGGATTTGATTCCTAGAGCAATTTTTCCTAAAAAAGCACCATATAGGATGACACTAATGGAGAATGAATAAATCAAAAGACAAGTGAAAGAGTTGTTGGATAAGGGGCTGATTAAAGAGGGCTTCACTCCATGTGTTGTTCCAATAGTGTTGACACCAAAGAAATATGGAGAATGGAGGAT
This sequence comes from Sequoia sempervirens, assembly GCA_007258455.2. Classification (NCBI taxonomy): domain Eukaryota; kingdom Viridiplantae; phylum Streptophyta; class Pinopsida; order Cupressales; family Cupressaceae; genus Sequoia; species Sequoia sempervirens. The sequence continues at coordinate 143,182,655 of VDFB02358134.1, forward strand.
GTGTAAGGACTCTAGAGAAATAAATAAGATCATAATTAAATACTGGTTTCTATTGCCACGAATGGATAATATGATGGATTGTTTGAGTGGGGCTAAATACGTCTCAAAAACTGATTTGAAGAGTGGCTATCATCAAATAAGAATAAGAGAGGGAGATGAATGAAGAATACTTTCAAAGACAAGGATGGATTGTATGAGTAGTTGGTGATGCCTTTTGGGTTGACGAATGCTCCAAGCACATTCATGAGGTTGATGAACAAAGTCTTGAAGACATATCTTGGTAAGTTTATAATTGTGTATTTGGATTATATTCTTATTTTTAGTAAGAGAAAAGAATAACGTTTGCATCATATTAGATTGGTTTTGTAAAGGATAAAAGAAGATAAGTTGTTAGTAAATTTGAAAAAGTGTAGTTTCATGAAGGAAGAATTGGTGTATTTAGGGTTTGTAGTTTCTAGCAGTGGTTTGAAAATAGACCCAAAAAAAGTAAAAGCTATCATTGATTGGCCTTCACCAAAGAGTACGTTTGAAGCAAGAAGCTTCCATGGGTTAGATAGTTTCTATAGAAACTTTATTCAAAATTTTTGTGGTATTTGTGCACCAATTATAGAAATAATGAAAGGTAATTGAAAGGATTTTGTGTGGACAACTGCAATGGAGAGGAGTTTCAATATATTGAAGGAAAAGGTAATAGAGCAACACATATTAGCACTTCAAAATTTTGGAAAAGTGTTCCAAGTAGATTGTGATGCAAGTGGGACAGTGATAGGAAGTGTTCTGAGTCAAGAGGAAAACCAATAGCTTACTTCAATAAGAAGCTAAATGAGGCAAAAAGGAAGTACTTCGTGTATGATCAAGAATTCTATGCAATTGTGCAAGCACTAAAGAAGTGGAGACACTACTTTCTACCAAAAGATTTTGTGGTGTACATTGATCATCATACATCGCAATCATTAACAACTAAGGTAAATTAAGTCAAAAGCATGTGAAATGGATTGATTTTCTTCAAGTTATTCATTTGTTTTGAAGCATAGGAGTGAAAAATCAACTAGAGTTGTTGATGCATTAAGTAGGAGATATTTGTTGTTGAATGAGTTGAGAGTAAGTGTTGTTGGTTTTGATTCCATGGGAGAGTTCTATGAAGAAGATGCAGATTTTAGAGAAGCTTGGATAGTGTGTAAGAACCCAATGAGGGTGGATAGAACTCCATGGTTGGAGTATTTTATTCAAAAGAGCTTGTTGTTCAAAGGGAAGAGGTTGTGCATACCACAAGGATCAATGAGGGAGAACTTGATGAGGGAAAAAAATAGTGGAGGTTTAAGTGGACATTTTGGAGTAGACAAGACATTGACACAACTAAAAGAGAGTTATTATTGGTTAGGGATGAGTGCAAATGTAAAAATAATGCTGTAAGGTTGTCGAATATGCCAACATGCCAAAGGGGTGAGGCAAAATACAAGATTGTACTAGTCACTACCAATATCAAAAATTTCATGGGAATGTATTAGTATGGACTTTATTTTGGGGCTACCATGAACACAAAGAGGTAATGATTTAGTTTTTGTTGTGGTGGATAGATTTTAACTAGGATATAGTTTAGCTTATCATCCTCAAACAAATGGTCAAACTAAGGTTGTGAATTGGAGTTTGGATAATTTGTTGATGTTTTTGGTAGGTCACAAACCTAATCAGTGAGATTTGATCTTGGCACAAGCAAAGTTTTCATAGAATAATTTAGTCAATAGGAGTGCAGGAAGGAGTCCATTTCAGATTTTGTATAGATATATTCCTTGTGGAGTTGATGAGTTAAGGAATAATGCAAATTTGGGAAGGATGAATGCAGTTGTAGAGTATTTTTTGAAGTATATTTGTGATTTGCACAAAGAGGTGAAGGAGAATTTGGAGAAGACCACTATCAAATATAAGGAGTATGTTGATGCACATAGGAGAGTGTAGGAATTTTAGGTTGGTAACTTGGTGATGGCTCATTTGAGGAAAGAAAGGTTCCCACAAGGAACATATAATAAGCTATAGTGGAAAAAGATAGGTGTGCAAGATTGTGCTGAAGTTCTCATCAAATGCGTATAAGATTGAGATTTTGATTGGCATTGTTGTTTCCCTGATATTTAATGTTGTTGATTTGTATTCATATTGTGAAGAGGAAAGCGTTAGTTCCTCTCACTCACAGGATGCACCCAAATGGATACATCAATTGTTCGATAAGAGGTTTGAGGAAGTGAATCAAATCATCAATTCATGCATTGCAAAAAGGACAATGAGATTGGGAATATTTGGTCCATTGGAAGAATAATGCAACTGATGAGGCTTCTTAGGTCAGCACTTTAGACTAGGTAAAATTTGGGATTCAAATACTGACTTCACCAAAAAATTCTTGAGCCACACACTCATGGAACATTTCAATTACTTGGTGTGTCTGATGTCGGAGCATATCAGGTAATTAGCAATCCACATCAATCAATTTTTGTCTTAGTTGATTTGTGTTGTAGTTGGTTTTCTTCATTTTTGGTTTGGTAAAAAAAAATTGGTTTTGTGGTTTGTGGGAAGAATGAAATAAAATTGTTAACATTTTCATTTGAAAAAATATCTCCTTCAAATTATATTTCAATCTAATCATTTTTCTATTATATTACACAATGAATCTTGATATGCACAGATGAAGGTATAATTGGATAGAGTCAAAAAATAATAAAATAATTAAAATAAAAAATCGGTGCAAGGTCGTATGGGATGAAGATGATTTATTTTTTTAAATATATCTTGGTGCCACAAGGAAAAGGAAGTCATTGTTTAAAAGAATGAAAAAAAATATTTCACAATCAAAGGATATACTTAGGTCATGCCAGGACAATATGGAGTTTTAAAATTAATCCAATTTGAAAATAAAAATGCCACGTGATTCCAAAATAAGGTAGATTTGACAAAAATAAAAGACAAAATGGCACATAGCTGAAAAAACACAGAGATCAAATTCAATAAAAAGGAGAAGTGTAAAGGGGTTGCATGGGGTAACAGGGAAGGAAACAATCATATGAAAATGTGTTGAGAAGAATATGCAGGTTGTGACATTAAGGATAAAAAATTGGACAAGAATAATTCCAAATTTGAGAGGAGGGGCTAAGTAGACTTGAGGGTGTAAAGAATTAATTGCAGATGAAAATAAATCAAAGAAGTGGAAATTCAAAATCAATGAAATAAAATGCATACGGGGAAAACTGGGAGGGGGGGCACAAGGTAGAATAAACTACAGATAATTAAAATCAAATTCAGAAATGAAAAAAACCATATAGGCCATGGGAAGAATGGAGGAATAAGGAAGATAAAAACAAAGCTTCCAAATGCACTCAAAATATATGCAATGTAGAATTATCCAAGTGCATATCTAGTAAAAGGGATGCAAATTGGAGTCATAGAGATACATCTTCGTAATGAAGAATTGTTTGATGAAATTTGGTATTCAAGAGAAATAAATATAGATTGGATGCTAAAATAGAGAATTGGAAGGAGAAAGGAATAAATTTGAAAGTAGAGATGATCACAGTTACTTTCCTGCAACAAATTTGAAAGATCAATAAATTAATCACTTTAAATTTTCCTTTAATTTTTGAGTTGTTAATTAAATAAGTAAATTTGAAAGTGGAAGTTATGGAGCTACAAAATTCAATTGTTTGATAAAACATTTTGAATTTTAATCTACATCATGTAGCTACTAGATTGCTATTTCCTACCCATAAATATTTTTTCACCGTAAGGGCATGAATCTAAGTTCAAGATTAATAGTGGATGATGAAGAACACCAAGCCTCCATGAATGGAGTGGTTGAAATTTTTAGATGCAAGTGATCTTTGCACCATATCCAAGTTGCCATTTTAGTGGATTTTATGGGATTTGAAATTTTTGCATATGCAACATGAATGAGATCCAATTCTTAGTCAAATTACTACAAGGATTTAGTGACCAAATGTAGAGGACGGGATTTTCTACTCCTGATTCTCTAGGATAGGGAAGAGTCTGCAAGGACTGAATTATCCGCAACTACCTCAAGGAAACAAGCTCAAGTGACCAAGACAAATGAAAGAGATTTTTTTTATATGTTTTATGTCTTATGACTGTTTATGGGAAAATAAATTTAGAAACCCATGATTAGGCCTCAAAGGTCTCAAGAGACAGACAAACTAACTCTTAGCCAAAGGACGAAAGTGTGGCCCAAGGACAAAAGTGTGACACATTGGTGTCTTAGTGGAGCGTTAGCATCTCGTTTGGACTAGGAGCAAGTTCAATCACCAAAAAATCACAAGGCCTACTAACTACTTGGGATTTGAAGTTCGACAGTTTGACTAAATTAAAAAAAAATGCTAAAAATAAGGTGATGCAGGAGCATCCTTGGTTCTTGGCAATCTTGCATCAACCAAAAATATTTTCTTTCATTTTTGTTCTTGTTTCTATTCTTGCTCAGTTCATATTGGTGGATTCTTCATATTTTCTCACCAGACCCTGTGGATCTTTGTGTACATCATGGACATGTTCATTTTCCTTATTCCAATATTTGAGCAGGATTGGACCTTTTTTCCTGCAAGTTATCGATTCCGGATTTCATGGCAGTTTCTTGAACCGACACCAGAATAATTTTCAAGCCTAACGGTTAATTTGATCATTCATGGATCGTCCCCGTAACTTGTAGATCTCAACGATGTGATTTTAAATTTTTCATGGAGTGTCCCCAACCTTAAATATAGTTCCACACTTCATCCTTTGCATTCACCGAGGAGTAATTCAAATTTGAGGTTGACCTGTTCATGCACAAATTACATTTTCTTTCATTGGAGATTGTAATAATCTTTGGCCGACGCAGATGTTTCTTAACCTGTGGATGTGATATAAAGCTTGTAATAGATCATTAGGAAAGCAGTGAATGATAGATAGATAAGTCATGGATTAGATTTGTAAGATTTTAGCTCGCATATGGGAGCATATTGGAATGTTGTATTTTTTAACATGTTTTATCAGGCCTGTGAGCTGAATCTGTAAGCCCGAATGTTGTCGGCCGATTGTAACTAAGATTTCTATTAATGAGCATGTTTTAATCCACATTTTCCTCCATATTCTGTGTTGCTTTTGTTGTGTTACTCTTGCTTCACGGTCCAGATTGTTCTCTTTGAGGACCCTCCTACCGTGGCTGCGCCAAATTGGTATCAGAGCGAGATTCAATCTGTGAGAGATTGCCAGAATTTGCAGAGTCCTGTTGAAGATTTTTTGTGGGGTGGCAGACTGTGGATCTGACCTGCAGCTATAGAGGACTTGTGTAAAGATGGCAAGAAGAAGAAATGTTAGAGGAAATGGAGCATGTGGAAATGCAGACCCAAATTTAATGGAGATGCTGAGAGGAATTGTTTCCAAATTAGATGCAGTTGAAACGACCCAGAGGAGAGGTTGGCCAGTTGATGATGTGAGTGATGAAGACGTAGAAGTGTAGGAAGAAAGAGGAAGAGAAGATCAACCCCTAACTAGAGTGAATACAAAACCACATTTCAATCCACCAGATTATAATGGTAAGTTGGATTCAGAAGAATTACTTGATTGGATAACAGAGATGGAAAAATATTTTGATTTTGAAGGCACCACTGAAAGAAAGTAAAATTTTCTTGTACAAAGTTGAAAGGACATGCATCCTTTTGGTGGGAACATTTGTAGACAAATAGGAAAAGAAGAGGAAAAGAAAAGATAAAATCATGGGATCGGATGGTGAATAAGTTGAAAATGAAGTTTATGCCTGCAGATTATCAGATCAATTTGTTCCAGAAGTTGCAAAATTTGAAGCAGAAGGAGTCAAGTGTGACAGAGTATACTGAGGATTTCTACAAGTTGAATATCAGATCTGTACATTTTGAGGATGAGATCGAACAAGTGGCTAGATATGTGAATGGATTGAGGTCATCTATACAAGATGATATCAGTTTGATTAAGTTGCAGAGTGTGGAAGAAGCATATCAATGTGCCCTAAAAGTAGAAGATAAGTTGAATAAAAGACATGAGCAAAGACAAAGAGGAAGAGGTGGAAGATTTCAAAAAGGAGGATTCTTTACTAGAGGAGGAAGATATTTTCTAGATCAGAATAAGGATAAGGAGGTTAGTAAGAATGACAATTCATACCATAGAAGTGATGGAAACTCTTATAGAAGAGGAGGATATGGTGGTTACCAGAATGAAGTTTATAGAAAAGATGATAAGGAGAAGAGAGTATTAAAGGGAACTTGTTATAAATGTGGTGGAGAAGGACATAGAACATTTGAATGTAATCAAGGAGAGACAAGTAGAAAGAAAAAAAAAATAGAAGAACAACCTTTGTTGAGGAGGATCATGTCAGATCATCTAATAAACCAGAAGATGGAGAAGTGTTGGTGAATAGAAGAGTATTGTGTCAAAGTGAGATGGAGCAGAAACCATTGCAGAGAAAGAATTTGTTTCGGACTAGATGCAAGGTAGCTGGTAAATGTTGCAAAGTGATTGTTGACAGTGGGAGTTTTGAGAACCTGGTTTCTGAAGAGATGGTGACCAAATTGAAGCTGGAAAGATTGAAAAACCCAAAGCCCTATCAGATAGCATGGATTCAAGATGAGCATAAGATATTGGTAAGTGAACAATGTTTGGTGAAATTGAAGATAGGAAATAATCATGATGAAGTTTTGTGTGATATCATGCCTATGGATGTATGCCATTTTTTTAGGGAAGGCCTTGGAAGTATGATATACAAGCTATTCATGATGGAAAGAAGAATATATATACTATTGTTGCTAATGGGATGAAGCAGACTTTGTTGCCCTTGGAAGATGTTCCTAAAGTTGAGGTTTGTATGCATACTATAATTTGTTTGGTTGATGGAAGGATATTCCTGGATGGATTGAGACATGAGAACATGTGCTATGCCTTGGTCCCTAAGAAGGCTAAAGACTTGAAGCATGAAGAAGAACAACTAGAGGAGATAAAGGAGTTGGTGACAGAGTATGAGGAGATCATTTCAGATAATGTACCTGATGGATTACCACCTATGAGGAGTATTAGTCATTGCATGGATCTGATTCCTGGAGCTAGTTTGCCTAATAAAGAAACACACTGAATGACAATTGTTACCCAATCTTCACCTACGGGCTCAATCAGGCAGGGTAACCTATGCTTTCAAGTGTTCTCGAAGACCAACTGGAGGAACATTTCATCCGGGTTACTTTTTCTAACTTGTTTGCTTCTTGTGTAGCTGCAGGGGGAGTTATGTTTTAGAATTCGGCATGTGGATTGAATGTGGCTCCCACAAGGGTTGAGCCCAGCGTGCAAGTATTCTGTTTTGGGTGGATCTTCATCTTGTTTTTGCCTTGTTTTTCCCCTTTCCGTTTTGTTTTCTTTGGACCCCTTTTTCTTTTTGTTCTGTCAGAGGCGGAGTCGGACCAAAACCAAACATTGGAACTTTTCAAAAAGTTCCAGTTTTCATTTTTGTTCCAGTTTTGGTTTTGGTTCTGCACTTATGTGCATTTCGTTTTCTTCTTTGACCTTGCGTTTGACCGTGGGGTGGTTTGTTCCCTTTGTTTCTTTCTTCTTTCCTTTTTCCCCATTTTTGTTGTGTTTTGGCGGACCCAGGATTGGGACTGAAACCAAACTTGGAACTTTTCTGAAAGTTCCAGTTCCTGTTTTTGTTCTGATTCCGCCCCCGCCGTGTTCCGCCCAGGATCGGTTTTTGTTCTGATCCCATTTTTTTTTACGTCTTTTGGTCTTTGTTTTTGTGTGTGCCTTGGGTTTTCTTTTCCTTAGGCACTTTCTTCATTTTTCTGAACGCAGGATCGAAACTGAGCCGAGCTTGGAACTTTTCCAAAAGTTCCAGTTCCTGGTTTTGGTCTCGTCCCGGTCCCGATTCCGCCATGCTTGTTTGTCTATCTTGCCTTTGTTTTTTGTTCTTTGGTCGTGGGATGTTTTCTCCCCTTCTTTTTCTTCCTTTTTCATCCCTTTTTTCATCGTCTTTGTATGTTGTCAGAGGCGGGATCGAGACGAAATCCGAACTTGAGACTTGATGAAAGTTTCAGGTCCGGATTTGGTCCCGGACCCGGTTCCACCCGTCCTTCTTTTCTCTACTCTTTGCATGGCCGGTGATCGAGGGATGTCTCCTCCTCTTAGATCTTCCTTGTGTTTTTCCTTCTTCCTTCTTGCTTTGTTTTTCTGGGGGTGGAATCAAGACAGAATATGAACTTGAAACTTGATGAAAGTTTCAGGTTTGGATTTGGTTCCGGTTCCGGTTCCGCCTTCTCTTTTGTGTTGCCTCGCTCTGACCCCGATTCTGGTTCTGGTTCCATCTTGGCCCCACCCCTGCCAGTTTTGAAAGGTCTCAGCGGAAGATTTGAGTTCGCCGTAAAGTCTCCCTAACCCGATGGTGTCTCGCCGAAGGATGAAAGGGCTCGGTGAAAGGTCCTGCCGACAATGGAGAGTCTTGCAGATAGCAATGGACTTGCCAATCAAAAAGGATATCGGTATGACTCTTGGCTACCGCTGTGACCTCTTGCCGAATACATGAAGTCCCACCAACCTGGTGGTGTCTCGCCGATAGCGATGGATCTATTATAGGTTTCGGCGAGACCTCTGGCCGACAGCGATAGTCTGGACGACATTTTTTTTATATCGATATAACTCTGGAACTCGCTGTAAGCTCTTGTCGACGGTTGTGAACTATGTCGATAACTGCTGAAGGGCATAATCACATTGGCGAGACACGGCTAGTGTGTCACCGACATGTGATTCTGATGAAGTGATCTTTTGACCGTCTCAGAATCCACATGGCGCGAGTTCAACCAATCAGAAGGCACTAGGGCAAATCACGGGCAGATTGACTTTTTGACTTCCCCTATAAAGAAAGATCAATAGAATGTGTGTGACATGGATCGGCTCGGTGAAGCAATAACATTTGAATCTAACAAGGTAGATCTGATGCTGCTTCTCGAAGGGGGCCAACTTGCGAACAGATCTATCGCAAAAGGAATGCCGAAGAGGAGGCCGCGAGTCACGATAACAGCTGGGATGTCGGCTGACAAAAGTGGGTCGACATTAATGACCATACCGTGGAGCATTCAAAGCAGCTTGGATGAAGCTCTCGAGGGTGGACACGAGGGTTGTGAGTTAATGAGATCGTTGTAAAAGATCTGAAGGCCTTGCCCAGGAGCGTGCTTTCACCGACATGAGCTAGGGATGCGCATTCAATGCCTCATTAACTTCATTCCAAAATGCTTCTAGGGCCGATGTGTCCAGGCACCAACTCATTTTTGAAAACCCTAAGGCAGGGGCCAACACATTTTTATTTTGTTGTATATATGGCATTTTTTTCTCTTGATAAAGGAGTTTTGACTTACATATTTTCTGCTTTTGTGACTTCTAAGAGTCCTTAGAGGAGAATACTGAGTTTTGTAACTCATTTACAGACATTATATGTACAGTTTCACCTTTGAAGATCAATAAAGAAAGCAACTTCTACCTTCTTAGTTATCTGTTTCATTGAGTGTGTTGAATATTTGATAAATTTACATGTGAGTTTCTTTTATTCCTTGTTAATTGTCTCATTATTAGCACTTTTAAGCAGAGGAGATGTGTATATTGCAGGTTATAGGTTATGTTAGTGATGTAAACAGTTTTAGTTGTGAGGAGAATTTGTCATTCTTCTAGGACTGTATGTATCGTAGCTTTCTTATAAAACATTTATGCAATATCATATGAGTATTGAGTTGTGCATATTAGTAAAATCTTTTACTAGTTGATTGAAGATTGTGTGTTAAGCAACTGTTCATGTTTGAACAAATTTGGTGTATCACCATAGGAGTAGTTTTCCAATTTATGTTCTCCTTCTACCCTTTTCCTTACAAGATCAGTAGTTAGGTGATACCATAGGAAGCCGGCCTAATCTAGAGGTTCATTTCAACTTTAGGTGACCCATAGCCTTGAAATGATCCCATGTTTCTATAGAAAGCTCATTTTTGTAACTTTGCATAGGGTGCAATTTTTAGAGATAACAACACCTACAGAGAATGAAGAGTTGAATAGACAAGTGCAAGAGTTGTTGAGGAAGGGTTTGATCATAGAAAGCTTAAGTCCATGTGCAGTACCTGTTGTGTTAGCACCTAAGAAGGATGGAGAATGGAGGATGTGTATAGACTCTAGAGCCATAAACAAGATCATGGTGAAGTATAGATTTCCTTTTCCTCGGATGGATGACATTATGGATTGTTTGAGTGGAGCTAAATAATTTACAAAGATAGATTTGAAGAGTGGATATCATTAGATCAGAATTAGAGAAGGGGATGAGTGGAAGACAGCATTCAAGAAAAATGAAGGATTGTATGAGTGGTTGGTGATTCCTTTTGGATTGAAAAATGCACCGAGTTCTTTCATGAGGCTGATGAATGAGGTATTGAAGAAATTTTTGGGTAAGTTTGTGATTGTTTATTTGGATGACATCTTGATTTTCAATAAGAGTAGAGAAGAACATTTGTTGCATATAAGACAAGTTTTACAGAGGTTGAGGGAAGAGTAGTTGCTAATAAACATTAAGAAGTGTAGTTTCATGGAGGAAGAATTGGTATATCTGGGATTTGTGATATCAGTGGATGGATTGAAGATGGAAAGTGAGAAGGTAAGAGAAATTCTTGAGTAGCCTACACCAGATAGCATTGGAGAGGTAAGATCATTTCATGGATTGGCTAGTTTCTACCAAAATTTTATTAGGAATTTCAGTTCTTTTTCCAGTCCTATGACAGAAACAATGAGAGGAGATAAGAAGGATTTTAGGTGGACATTTGAAGCAGATCAAAGTTTTGAGTTTTTGAAGAGGAAGGTGACTGAGCAACCTGTGTTGGCTTTACCAGATTTTAATAAGGTATTTCAAGTAGACTATGATGCAAGTGGAAATGCAATTGGAGCAGTGTTGAGTCAAGAAGGAAGACCAGTAGCTTATTTCAGTGAGAATTTGAATGATGCTAGGAGAAGATATTCAGTGTATGATCAGGAGTTGTATGCTATAGTTCAAGCCTTGAAGAAGTGGAGACATTACTTGTTGCCTAAGGAGTTTGTGTTGTATACAGATCATCAGGCATTGCAATATTTGAACAGTCAAGGTAAGTTGAATCAGAGACACATGAGATGGGTAGGATTCTTGTAGAGTTATACTTTTGTTTTGAAGCATAGGAGTGGAAAGTCAAATAGAGTTGTTGATGCTTTGAGTAGGAGAAGGAATTTATTGGCAGAGATGAGAGTGGAGGTATTAGGCTTTGATGAATTGAAGAACTTGTATAAGGAAGACCCAGATTTTGCAGAACCTTGGAGAGCTTGTAAAGAACTAGTTTCGGAGGATAGAAGTCAGTGATTGGATTATTTCACTTGGGAGGATATGTTGTTCAAAGGAAATCAATTGTGTATACCCCTGAGTTCAATGAGAGATAACTTGGTGAAAGAAAAGCATTGTGGAGGACTGTCAGGACACTTTGAAATTGATAAGACAATAGCATTGGTAAGTGAGAACTACTTTTGGCTGCATATTTATAAGGATGTTAGGAAATTTGTGCAGAGTTGCAAAGTTTGTCAAGTTGCAAAATGGAGTAGTCAGAATATTGGATTGTACAAACCTTTGACAGTACCAGAGAGACCTTGGGAGGATATTAGCATGGATTTCATACTTGGTTTGTCGAAGACACAAAGAGGTAATGATTCTATATTTGTGGTGGTTGACAAATTTTCTAAAATGGCACATTTCATACCTTGTAAGAAGACAACAAATGCAGTACATGTAGCAGACTTATTTTTCCGAGGAGTGGTCAGATTGCATGGATTACCTAGGAGTATTGTTTCAAATAGAGATACAAATTTTGTTGGTTACTTTTGGAGGACACTTTGGAAGAAGTTGAAGACAAATCTAAAGTTCAATTCTACTTTTCACCCACAGACTGATGGATAGACAGAGGTAGTAAACAGGAGTTTGGGGAATTTTTTGAGATGCTTGGTTGGATAGAAGACCGAAAGTTGGGATTTAGTCCTTGCACAAGTAGAGTTTGCATACAATAATTCGGTGAACAAGAGTACCGAAAAGGAGCCTTTTGAGATTGTTAATGGAGTTCATCCTAGAGGTATATTAGAGTTGAGAGACATCAGTAGGGAAGATAAAAGGAGTATAGAAGTAGAGGAATTTTTAGAACATATGAGGAAAGTGCATACTCAAGTGAAATAGCGATTGGAAGACATGAACCAGAAGTATAAGGAGAAAGCAGGTGAAAAGAGGAGACATAAGGAGTTTGAAGTTGGAGATGAAGTGATGGTATATTTGAGGAAGGAAATATTTCCTGTTGGTACATACGATAAACTGAAGATGAGGAAGTTTGGACCTTGTAAGATCTTGAAGAAATTTGATTCAAGAAATGCATATGAAGTGGAGTTACCGGATGGCATGGGTATATCACCTATATTCAACATTGCAGATCTACATCAGTACCATGAATCATAATTTAGTGGAGGCGGTAAAGCAGAATTGGAGAATCAGTTTCCTAAGCAACAATCAGATGAGATTGAAGAGATTTTGGATATCAGAGATGGGAGGAAAATGCGTGGAAGATAGTACAAAGAATATCTTGTGAAGTGGAAAGGTAGACCAGTGGAGGATTCTTCTTGGATTTCTCAGGCTGAGGTGGACCATTTTGGTTTTCCTTTATCCCCAGCAAAGTGAGGGACTCACTTTTCAATAACCCCGGATGTCTGATGCAGGAGCATCCTTGGTTCTTGGTAATCTTGCATCAACCAAAAATATTTTCTTTCATTTTTGTTCTTGTTTATGTTCTTGCTCAGTTCATAGTGGTGGATTCTTCATATTTTCTCACCAGACCCTGTGGATATTTGTGTACATCATGGACATGTTCATTTTCCTTATTCCAAGATTTGAGCACGATTGGACCTTTTTTTTGGAAATTTATCGATTCTGGATTTCATTGTTGTTTCTTGAACCGACACCAGAATAATATTCAATCCTAACGGTTAATTTGATCATTCGTGGACCATCCTCGTAACTTGCGGATCTCAATGGTGTGATTTTAAATGTTCTGTGGAGTTTCCCCAACCTTAAATATAGGTCCACACTTCATCCTTTGCATTCACCGAGGAGTAATTCAAATTTGAGGCTGACCTGTTCATGCACACGTTACATTTTCTTTCATTGGAGATTGTAATAATCTTTGGCCGACGCAGATGTTTCTTAACCTGCGGATGTGATATAAAGCTTGTAATAGATCATTAGGAAAGCAATGAATGATAGATAGATAAGTCCTGGATTAGACTTGTAATATTTCAACTCGCATATGGGAGAATATTGGAATGTTGTATTTTTGAACATGTTGTATCAGGCCTGTGAGCTAAATTTGTAAGCCCGGATGTTGTCAGTCAATAGTAACTGAGATTTATGTTAATGAGCATGTTTTAATCTGCATTTTCCTCCATATTCGGTGTTGCTTCTATTGTGTTACTCTTCTTGCACGGTCCATATTGTTCTCTTTGAGGACCCTCCTATTGTGGTTGCACCATAAGGAAAAAGTACAACAAGAAAAATACTAAATGAACAAGTAAACAAACTATTGAATGAAATGACATGAGATGAAAGAAAGGAATGAACTCACAGGTGGTCTAGCCATGAAGCCTCCTGCAAAGATCCACATGAACAACCTACACACATGGAAACAATGAAAAGTGTTGGGGTTGTTTTGGGGCTTTCCTTAGTCAAATCCCCATTTTGGTGTTTCCACCTCCACGGATGTAGCCAAAGAGACAACAAGATAGAGAAATAGACGATTGATAATATAGAATGACAAGAGAAAGAAAGAAGACATGTGAGATATCAATATTCTACTTAATAAGAATGATCTAATGTAATAAAAGGATGTATTACCCTCCCTCCAATGAGCTTGAGAAGCTAAGAGGAAGTTATATTCTTTGAGAGAGCTTGAGAAAAATATGTAGAACCACAAATGTGCAAGAAATTGGATGTAGAAGTGATGTAGAAGAGCAAGAATGTAAGAGTGAAATTGTAAGAATGAGAGATTTAGAGGGTGAATCACTAGAAAGTGAGAATGAATGAATGAGAGGCAAGAAGGCAGTTTGAATCAAGAATTGCATACAATAGGGTCATTTTTGGGTACGCCTATGATTGTAGAGGCATTACACTTCATGAGAAGGTGAAAATGTAATGTCCCAATGACCCAAGCATCATGAATCTTATCAAGACGTTTGTGTGGCGTGCATACGTCTATGTGTTGTGAAAGAATCCCCGATGAAAATTCCCTCAACAATTGACAACGACGAGGTCATGGATGAAAATGGAGGATAGAAAGAGGGGGATTCACATTATCATCTTATTAAGCTAAAATAAGGGTAATGTAATGTGAAATTGCATTGGGGGTGCAATTTTATGATATTACATTTTTCCTCCACTTTAGTGAGCATATGTATCTAAACATGTGTGAGCTAAAGTAGAAAGAGGTTGAAGAGAATATACCTAGGATGAAGAGGATACAGATCTTCAATTTGGTATATGTGATGTAGAGGAAGATGAGTCAAGACATGAAGAGGACATGGGTCTTCCATATTGCAAAGTTGATTGCAATCTCACCACAAACATGTTAGTTGCAGACAAACACGTTAGGTGAAAAAGTGAAAATAGGCATGATAAATTTCATAGAAATGACATGACATAATCTGATCAGATAAAAGATGTCACTAATAGGTATGGTTAGCATGGCTAGAGACCATACAACAAGAATATAGGCCTACGCATGTTGCAAATTATGTTGGAGGATAGTCACAAAAAAGACAAGTTTAATCATGTTTTCTCCAAGCTAGATGACGAGACATAAGACATCAAGACATATTTTTAAATATTTTTTAATTTTTTTGAAAAGAAAGCATATATGATAGCCCCCTTAGAATGATGTGTGCTATGTGAAGGAGCACATGGAATTCTAAGGAGAAGAGAAATACAAAGAGATGTTGTGGAATGACATACATAACGAGATGTATTCGTGGAATGTTGTATCATAGAAGGGACAACAATAGAATCCAAAACATCAAGAAAGAGAAAAGAAGAGATGAAGAAATCAAGATCACAAGGGGATTCAATTATTCAGGGTCAGAGCTGCTCATAAATATATATAGATAAGTAGAATATAATAATATGTATGAATTGTAATCACCCCCCAAATAGATCAGAACATGAAGAGCACAAAAACACAAAGTAAAAATAAAAATTGGGTCAACATAGAAGAGGCCTAAATTCCCCAATTCTTTGCATCATCCCCAATGTGAAAATCAAAGATTACACCATATAGAAGAATAATGATGATACAAATAGAAGAAGTGTACAAAAAAATTCTCTCCTATATCCAAGTACCTACAAGGGTATCAAGGGTCCTCTAGGTGAGAGCATAAACATAAATAGACAAGCACAAGGGGAAAACAAAAAAACACATAAAGCTAATCTAAAGATGAAGAAGAAGGTGTCACTCTAGTCCAACACCTCCAAAAGGTCATCTTGATCCTAATCTAGATCATCATAAGGGGGGTGAAGAAGAGCCTATAGGGGGGATATCTAGGGAAATACTAGTTATTTCACCTGTAGCAAGGGCCAAAGAGGAGGTTGCCTCAACGTCCTCATCAACAAGGTCCTCAAGGCTAACATTACAAACTTAGTAAAAATAGAAGAGTAGGAATATCCTCCACCAAGTCAAACATACATTTATCTTGAGTGAAATGTTGTGACTTCACATGAGGAGGAGGAAGAACTAGAGATTCATTGATGACCTTTGGCAAAGGGGCAGTGACAAACTCTAGAAAAGGAGGTGATGTACTCATCAAGAGGACAACACAATACAAAGAGGAATAATATGAATGAGGCGAAGAATAATTTTTGCAACCATCGTCTAGAATGAGGTCATGCTCTAACTTATGCTTGAGTGGAGGATGAGGAGTCCTCACAATAGAAGAAAAAATGGAAGAAGCAGTTGAATCCATAGTTGAAACAACCTTTGTATCATGAATTTCAACTAGCTTAGGGAAAGGAAGACGATCTAAAAGAGAAGTAATAAAAGGTGACTTCGTAGAAGGAGCGATGAACATTTGCACCCTTTTTGGGTGAGGGTCATTAGGATCCTCGAGGGAAGCTGAAAGTAACACAAAGGTGATGGGAATAGAAGTAGAGACAGAAATAGAAACATGAGGAACAAGGTGATCCTCCTCAGTCTTCTATGAGGCTTCACACTCCCAATCCAAGGCCCATCAATGATGCTTGTGCTCACTTGCAAGTTGGTTGTGATGACTATGGGAACAAAAAGGTGGAGCATGGGAAGACTTTGAAGGATCATATTCTATTGAGGGAGAAATCTCCATAACCATTTATAGCAGAAGGACGGGCTTCTAAGGGTCTTGTACCACCAGATGAATATTCTCCACAAATGTTGCTGAAGGAAGAGTAGATTCTTGAGGAGGGATAGGAGGAGGAACAAAAACAAACACATGGGTCTCGATGATGATCCTCTTTCCCTTATCTACCTTGGAGGAAATTGGGGGAATGAAAGGAGGCTACGAAGGCTGAGAACCAAGAAGAAACCCACACACATGCTTCCCCTTTCCATATAGGGTGGGTCGGGGTATCGTGGGTAAAACAGGAAGCTGAAACACCTATGGTTTAGACGTCCACAATATAGGAACCTTCCTCTTTCCTATTCCAAACACAGTTGAAGGAATTGAGGACACCACCAAGGGTTTTGAAGCCACAGTAGAAGATAAAGAAGAAGTAGAAGTAGAAGGCCTAAGGGAAATATATTTCTTGTCCTTACCCTTTGGAGGGGCAGAGGATGAAGCACACTTTTGTGCACATAAAGAGGCCTTTAAAGAGATAGCCTGAGAAAAAGGTGAAAAACAATCTTTAGGCACCAAGCCTGTCTTATATATGAAATAAGCCTTGTATAACAAGTCACCTCTATGTGACATAGGTCCAACTAAGGTAGGAAAAAGTGATCCAAGGAGAAACCCCCACATGACACTAGTGGTTTGTGTCCAGTATCCTAGATAGTATACATGGTACCCTCATGGGGAAACTTAAGACATTTGTGGATAACCAAGGCAACCATGTTCAGAGAGACTAGCCACAAGATGCCTAGTCTAACTTTGAAGAGGTCAAACTCGGGTATCACTACAAATGGGACTTCCAAAGTTTTAGGTCCAACTAGGACCGACAAAGAAATGGAACCAATGGGTGCAACAAAAAGTCCATCGTGTGTGTGAAGCATGGTCTGTGATTCCTCATATTTCTCCTTATGCAAGTTGTTTCTGAAAATAGTCTCTTATGTGATAATATTGACCTAAATTGTGGGATCAACTATAACACCAATGACCACATTATCATTGACACGAGCAGGGAAATACAATGGAGAGGGCTCTTTTTTTAGAGGTAGGTCACATGAAGTGAATGTAATATCAGGTGTTGTATTCATAGGACATGGAGGAGAAACATGAGTAATGAAACCACATTCACATATTCATATGGATTTAGATAGGAAGAAGAAGAAGGGGTGACAAGATTTCCAGAATGGGACAAAAAGGGATCTATGTAAATATGTAGTTGGTTGTTGAGCTTCGCTACAGATTTATTAGAGTTCTACTTTTTACCATCAAGTCGAATGGTACCATTATCGATGTGGTCTCGTATTACGTGACAAAGATGCACACACCACTTAATATCATGGCCCGAGACTCAATGATATTGGTAGAAATTTTACACATCATACCACTAGGGATAAGGCTCAAAAAGTGGTATGATATCTGGGATAGATATTACACCATATTTTATTAATTTATGCAAGAAATTTTTATAAGATTTAGATAATTTTTAAAATATTATATTCCAACCTATAAAACTTTTATCAATGGTAACAAACACCATATTTTCCACCGCTTTGTTTTTCCTTGACTCACCAAAGATAGACACAATGATCGACCATCCTGGTGGGAGGTTGAGGAAGAATCCCCAAACTGAGCAACCATTTCCTGGTACTCATGCAGAGTAGCACATAAATGGGTGAACTAGGGATATTTCATCAGAAGGAATTTATCTTGTAGTGCTAGCTGCAAGTTCCCAATGAATGCTCGTTGTACGTCATAATGAGGTAGGACATATGAGATCTAAGAAAACATGACTTGGTAATGGGTGATGAAATCAGTCACCTTCTCATGTGCACCCTGCTTACATCGAACATGATTGATAAAAGTGACCTTCGGTCAGATATTAGCCTAGAATTGCTGGAGGAAGTGATTCACAATCTGGTCAAAGGAAAAGACTGAATTATCAAGCAAAGATCAATACCACATCAAGGAAATGTCCTTGAGAGATCGTAGGAATAATTTTACCAACAAGGCATCATGATGGAAGAAATTTGTACACATGACATTGAAAGATGAGATGTGAGTTTGTGGGTCTCCTTTGCCACTGTACTTTTAAAACTTAGGAATCTCCATCCCTTGAGGTATGGGGGTGTTCAAGATAGAAAAAGACAAAGGACTACGATGATAGTAAGGATAGAACATAGGTTGAGAAGAACTAGCCAAATTCGCTAGTTGAGATTGCATTTGCCCCATGTTCTACAAGAGAGCATTAAGGATGGGATCTATGGATGAAGTATGACTAGTTGAGGCACCAACACTAGCACTAGAGGTGGAAGGACCAAAAGTTGCAAGAATTTTAGCTCCCAATGTAGAGGATTCAAATCCAAAATGGATATGATTCACTCTAATCTATGGAATTTCCTCAGATGTAGTGGTGACATTAGTAGAAACATCGATAGAAAGACCTATTTCAACCATGTGGACAGGCACCCCAAGCATCAGAACATGTAGTTGATGACCATCAATCTTCAACTGAACATCTTAGGGTTTGCTCAAGATGAAAGTGTATGATAGAACATGGGTCTCCATGATATTTTCAATTCCTCGAAGTAGCTCCAAACCTTTTCGGCCAGACATTATAAAACACCTCAAACGAGTGAGGAAAGGAGTTGCTTGGGAATAGACCTTGTCTTTTGCTAGAAAATTTTTGAACTCTTCAAGTCTTACTTCCAAAGAGTGAATTTGATCAGCAATAACATGAAGAGAATCTTCTAAGGAAGAAGAGTTTAAAGGAGAGGCTGGTGGGTAATGGGTTACAGTTTTAGCATGAGTTAGGGAGAATCTGGCAGTGAGTCTTGTAGAGTACTCCTCAAAATATGGACCCTATCAAGGAGGATTGAACCTTCTAGACCCCATATCAATGTTTTGATAGCTCCTTATTGCTATGTTCCCGGAGGTATTAGATTGGGTCATGAAGCTCATAAAAGTGTTGAATGTGCTACCCACTACATGTCTTGACAAGAGAGAAGAAAAATTTTGATACAAAGACAAGATGAAAGAAAGGTTCACATTGGGTTCACCAAAATATAGAGGAGGGGATTTGCAACTCCTAAGTCTCTAGGATAGGGAAGAGTCTACAGGGAGCGAATTGTCCTCAACTACCTTAAGGAAACAATCTCAAGTGACCAAGAAAGATGAAAGTGAGTTTTCTAATATGTTTTATGTTTTATGGGAAAATAACTTTAGAAATGAATGAGTAGGCCTCAAAGGTCTTGGGAGACAGACAGACTAACTCTCATCTAGAGGATGAAAGCATGGCCCAAGGATGACAGCGTGATGCATTAGCATCTTGTACAAACCAGGAGCATAGTCAGTCACTAGAAACTCATAGGGCCTACTAACTAATCAGGAACCAAAGTTTGATAGTTTGACTAAATTAAAAAAAATGTGGAAAACAAGGAAAAGGTACAACAAGAAGAATACTAAATGAACAAGTAAAAAAACTATTGAGTGAAATGACAAGAGGTGAAAGAAAGGAATGAACTCACGTTTAGTCTAGCTATGAAGCCTCCCACAAATCTCCACATGAACAACCTGCACACATGGAAACAATGAAAAGTTTTATGGTTGTTTCAGGGCTTGCCTTAGAAAAACCCTCATTTTAGTGTTTCCACCTCCACAGATAGCCAAAGAGATAGTGAGATAGAGAAATAAATGGTTGAAAATATAGAATGACAAGAGAAAGAAAGAAGACATGCATGATATCAATATGATACTTAATAAGAATGATAATTTAATAAAAGGAAGTATTACCCTCCCTCTAATGAGATTGAGAAGCCAAGAGGAAGTGCTATGCTTTTAGAGAGCTTGAGACAAAGACATAGAGCCATGAAGGTGCAAGAAGTTGGATATAGAAGTGATGTAGAAGAGCAAGAATGCAAGAGTGAAGTTGCAAGAATTAGAGATTGAGAGAGTGAATTTCTAGAAAGTGAGAATGAATGAATGAGAGGGAAGAAGGAAAATTTGAATGAAGAATTGCATGCAAGAGGCTCATTTCCAAGTGTGCATGTGACTGCAAAAGTATTACACTTCATAGGTAGGAAAAAGTGTAACGTCCCAATGGCCCAGGAATTAGGAATATTTTCAGGACATTCTTGTGGCACGTAGATGTTTGTGCGTTGGAGAAGCATCCCCAACAAAAATTCCCTCAATGACCGACAACATGGGGTAAAGGACAAAATAGAGACTAGAAAGAGGGGGATTCACATTATCATCTTATTAAGCTAAAATAAGGGCTATGTAATGTGAAATTACATTGGGGCTGCAATTTTACAATATTACACCAAATATAATGTTATAAATAATAATTTAATTGTTAAAAAAATGGTTAATCATTTCTCATTTATGTGCAACTTCAACATAAAAGAGCTTATAGGGTTTTAAACCTTGCACATCTAGTCACCTATTGAGTAACTCATTTTACAAATCATGAAGAGATTGCTATTATGTAGAAAGCGTTTGTAATTGAATGTCTCCTTGGCTATTTGTATATCTTCAAGTAAACTTCCAAGTAGAAAAGTGTGGTAAGTTATTCTTGGCTTAGGATTTTCAGCTCTCATCACATTTGTTGGTGTGAATGCAATAATAATTTGATGTGTCACAATAATTTAATTTATTAAATATTTTTATTTTTGATGGTCTTTTCCTTATTACATACAAATTTCTAGAGTTTGGAGAGAAAGGATTAAACATGTTTAGTTACTTATATCATATCACTTTTGTCATTTCTATTTTTTATGTATTCTAGTAACTATGAAACTATAACCCAATATAAGGCACTAGTCATGGAAGTTTTTGATCATCCATTCACTTAAAATGGAAAAATATCTTTAAATAGTAGTTTAGTAGGAGTTATCTTGTATACATTTCATGATTCAACATTATGTAGGGAAATATTTGTAGTAAGATTGAAATATTTTTTATCATACCCACATCTTGTGGTGTTGCAATGATGTATTCATTAAATTAATAGAGGCTATGTGTACTAGGTTAGTCCTTGGTCTAGTGACAAATTTTGGTGGCAGACATATATTGGATACTACTAAAAGTATGTTTATTTATTCATTTTTGGTTGTGATTAAATCTTGTTAAAAATTAAATCTAGGTACACCCTATTGGTTTTAGCTAAGTCTAAAGTGCAAAAGAGATTATCTACTCTCAAAAATTGTCCTAACATCACCCATATTTTTTTGATGAGCTAGTCTATCCACCTTCAAGAATGAAATCATTGGCCTTGAAGTGGATTGATTCCTATAGAAGTGTGAGAAGTGATTTTGGGACCCAACACCCCCCAAATATGATATGAAGTGTTGAACATAATAATTTACACTCTAATTGGAGCATTGTCATACTTCTACAAAATTTCCTTATGTTTCTAACAATTTAACTCATGTTGATACTACAACATATTGTCACTTAACAATGTAACTATAATTGGATCCTTACCAACAATCTCCCCAAATGCACACTCCAATAAAAAGGTGGCATGAATCATTTTCACTTGAACTATTACTCAATAACAATGAAAATAAAATTCTAGACAAACCACTTCTCAGAAGCGGCTGCAACCTATCATGGTCTCAAGTTGGCACAAACCCAAGGTTATAGGAAAGTTTGGTTGGAGGGGGATTCTTCGAATATCATTAATAATTTGAAAATTTGTGTTCCCCACTCTTGGACTATTGAGTCTTTGATAAGGGACTCCATTTATATTTTTATTTCTTTTGATCAATGTTACATATCGCATATTTTAAGAGAGGGTAATAGTTTAGCAGACATCTTTGCTAATATTGGTGTTAGAGAGGGTAGGGAATGGGATCTAAATGACCTTCTCCCTATAGAGGTTATTGCAACTATTAACCATGATGGTTGATTTTAATTTGATTATCTTCTCATTATGGTTGGTGGCATGCATGTATTTCTTCACGTGGCCAATGTTTATGAGAAAGGATGGTAAGCAAGATTTGAATCAAGTGAATGGTACGAGGGTTGGGTTTTGTAGGGAACGAAACTCTATGTTCTTTATTTTCCCCTATTTCATTTCTGGTCTCACACAGATTCTAGGTGGTCTTAGCATTGTTTTCCAGAGTTTTCATAGCACTATGTTTGGAGCCCTCAAGTTGTTGCATTCTGCTAATTGTGGAGATATGGGTGGAGACATAAATCACGTTGAACCTTTCTCATGTGAAACTGTAAAGAAGGAGGAGGTTTGGTAGATGTTGGAGAAAGGAGGGTTAACTTCTTACTTGGAGAAATTACATGGCAATAATCCTCAGGTTACGATGATTTTTGCTAAAGGATGGAATGATAAAGTGTTGAAGCTTTATGGGACGGAGTTTGATGTCAATAAGGAATTTATAGCTAGTATTATTGGTTTGGCTATGGATGGCATGAAGGATTTTAGGGATAAAAAGGTGGCACAGACCGCAATGCAAATATTCTTCAAAGAAGATGAAGCGAATGATTTGAGGCCTACAAAGAGTGGAGGATATCAGAGAAGTTATCTTAAGGCGTTATTGGGAGATGTTGCGGAAGAGCTAATGCATTTCATAACTTTGGAAGGTCGTTTTTCAGCAATAAATGCTTACCACTTCATCTTGATTAATCACTTCCATCATAAGAAGAGAATCTATTTTCCTTATTATCTTTTGATATCTCTTGATTTGGATCTTAACGATCACAAGAAAAACCCTAAAAATCCCATCTTACATGTGGGTTTAATCCTTCTTATCTCTGATTATGTGAATATTTTTGAGGTTGCTAAGCCTATTGTCACTCCGAAGGGTAAACAGTCCAAACCTGCCGAGGAGTATGAGACTGCTTTTGAAGAGGAACTAACCAGCAAAAAAGTAAAGAAAAGGAAATTTATTTTGGAAAAAGAGTTAGATTCAGAGGAGGATGTGGATTATGTTCCTAATTCCCTCACTTATTTGGAGGTGGGTCCACAATCCCCTGCTACAGGAAAGTTGAAAAAAGGGGTTATGAGTGCTAGCAAGGGTTATTTGACTTGTAGTGATGAGGTGGCTGGTGATTTTCTGAGTAGGGGTGCGAAGGTGAAGAATGATTTGTATGGTGAGGCTTCCTCCCCACCCCCTATAGCTAAGCAGAAGGAGTCAGAGGAGGGAAGCAGGAAGAAAAAAGTTTTGAGGACTGTGAGCCAAATTATGGAGAAGGAATTCCCTCTCACTATTGCAGGTGGCCTCTATGTTGATGATTCCCTGAGTGTTAAGCTAGATGAGCAGCTAAAAGGTAAGTTTGGGGATGCTAATGTTGTTGTGGAAACCCGAGATGTGTAATTGGAGAGGCTTAAGAAGAGAAAGGCAGTGGCGAAGGATATTGCGAGATCCATCCTCAAAATCAAGACTTTGGTTGCTGTTGAAAAAGGTAAGGACACCCCTGTTGGTCAGGATAGGTTAGTTCCTCTTAGGAGGAAGATACTTTGGGGAAAGGGGTTTTTAATATTGATAGAGAGGATATGTCTGATGTGCTTGGAACTGCTCGTGAGGGTTCCATTGTCTTGTTTAAAATATTTAAATGGTTTTTTCATGAACTCAATAAAACTAATGTCAAAGTTAGGGGTGTGGTGAGTAAGGCCGAGGGGTCCTCTGTCCAAAACCAGATAGATGAGTTGTTTGACTCCTTAAACACTTTGGAAAACATTGTTCAGAGGAAACCCTCAAAATGAAACAGAATCTTGAAGGTAGAATCCTCACCCTTGAGGATCAAATAGTGAAATTTTGGGATACTATCATGAGAGATGGAGAGCTTCATAAATCTGTTGGTAAATTTGATTCTATTGTTGTGACTTCTCCTGTGGCTAGTGTCAAGAATCATAAATAAATTGCTCATGTTGATGAGGTTGGTGCTACTGGTAAGTTGATGGAGGAGGAGGGTGTTGTTGGGAAGGGTGGGGAGAAAGGTATTGTTTTGATTATTGAGGTAAATACAGATGGTCTTGGTGCCAGGACTAGGAACAAAACTAACGCTCAGGTTGGGGCCTCTGGGAAAGAAATTTCTGATGTTTTGGATGAAGCACAAAAGGTTGTGGCAAGCGACATGGAGGCAACGAATATTCTGAAAAGTATGTAGTGCTACTGGTGGGGTCCTCCTTTTTGGCTGACTTTTTGTTGTTGGGTCACTGTTGTTGGGTTGTTTTTTGCTTAATGTTGTTTTCTTATATCTCAACTGCTTTCTGATGTATAGGGTTTCGTGCCCCTTCAAAACCTGTATTTTACCTCTAATCAAAAACAATGAAAATAAAATAATCCATGGTGCTAGTTTAAAAATCTAATTGGTTTCTAGTTTTTCAAGATTTTCTCTTGACTCCAAAAGAATCCCTTACAATTATTACCTTTTCATAAATAAAATTGATTAATATCAATCCTTCCAATATACTTAAACTTTTACTATACTAAACATTTTTTTGTGACTGTTAGTTAAACAAAAGAAGAATGATACATGGGAGATAGTGGACGGGGAAGAAAAGTGACACAAGGAAGCTAATTGGCACTTGAAAGGTCTCAAGTCTATCTAATTATATAACTACTTACAAAATGTAGTTCAAGGGCTCCATATACCTTAAAAGGTGCATGATAATTGGAAGGCTTAGTCACCCCTCTAATAATGCAATAATTCTTACACTAGCTTTATGTTTTGTAACACCAAATCATCAATTAAGGAATGAGAGAGAGTGAAGAGAGATAAATGTAGCAAGAGAATATAATTTTACATATTTTTTTATAAATTTTACATGCAAGTACTAAAAAAGAAAATATAGATACATAAAAAATATAAAACTATATAAAAATAACACCTCAAACACAAGAGAAGTACCTCAACAAAATCCCAAGAATAATTGTATCGAGAAGGATTAAAATTAAAAACTAACTACACAAATAAGGCATGAGTCCTCATGTAGTTTCAAAATAAAATAGCATTAAAATGACATATGTATGATCAAGTTATCATACCTTAACAATAAGAAATTACTCATACACTCAAGCACTTAAGTCCTTGAGGGATTTCCATACAACCATGTGAAGATATTAGGGGAAAATTCTAAAATTTTATTGACAAGGATTTTTTTTAAAACATCCGAGTTAGTAAAGGTTTTTTATTTTATTTTATTTATTTTTATTAAGAGGGGTAAATGCTTTTGACCTAGAGCTATGAACTGGTGAGGTCACAAATAGGAGACCTCATCCCCAATATAAATTCTCAACAATTACACCCCAATGGAGTTTGAACCTTGATGGAAAGAATAACAAAACAACAACTTAACCATCACACCATGTCACTATTGGAAATTTTATTTTATTTTGAAATGTAGTGTTCTTGCAAAATTTTATAATCTCAACTTGTGATCAAAATATTGTTGTACCTAATGCAATTTTATTATGTGTGAACTTCAAGTAGTGTCATCAATGTTAGTTTTGTAGCCTATCCACACCCTCATTATAACTCACACCTAAAACTACAACTCCATGCTCCACTATTATAATGTATGCTATGGGTACACTATAGCTTGTGTGCATGATCCTACTATGTCAATGCATTTGAAATACTACGTAACTACATGCATCATTTTTGGAGTGCACTCTTAGTATCCCTCCACTAAGTGAAGCACTATGTCACACCTTTCTTCCTTCGTACACAGTTTTTAGGAAAACACATGGTATGCACCTTTGGCATCATAATATTTACTAAAAAAACCTTAGTAAATATAAAAAAAAACTATGATCATAAAGTACAAAAATGGCATAGATTCATTTCCCACATTAATCCTTAGAGGAAAGAAATATAGATATCAAATATATGGAAATTTTAACATAATGGCATGCAACTAAACAATTTAGAAATTAAATTGAGAGAATAAAAGAAGCATAGAAATAAGATAATAGACCCCAATATATGTGGAGAAAACCCTTTGAAGAAAAAACTACCCTCTAAAGCACTAAACTAATTTATTATTCAACAACTACTATACACTTGTAGCGGCTTAGATATTAAAATATAGATCAACATCGTACTCTTTTGGAAGTAATCTAGTAGTACCACCCTACAATTAAAAATCCTCAATGCCTCAACAAAGCCCTCAATATATATACTTGAGGAGACCTAGAAAATTTCCAAAATACATTACCATGGGCTCAAACAAGGTCCAATAATACTAAGGTAAGAATTTTCATGATCCACACCCTATTTAGACTAATTATTTTTCCATTTAACTTCTTTAGAAAGATGCTTTATGACATTCCATAACACATGGCATAAGTGGATTAAGATTCATAGTCCATTTTGTAGCTCCCTATAATCATGCTCTTACATGCATCATAGAATATGTCATAAGTAACTCCCATATATTAAAATCCCATAATGATATTAGATGCTATTACAACTTCTTATGCACATTCTTATAGATCTCGTGCATGTGGCTAAAAGAGCCACCTCAAAGTGGATGTAAGGAAGCAAGGTACGTGGAAACAAATTTCTATGCTAATGCTAAAGGGAGTGATATACACAAAAAACTTGAAATTGGATCCAAAATTATTTTTAAAAATAGAGAAATATAATCCTTAAAAGATAAACAATTATACCAAGACAATGATTTACATGGGGAAAGCCATTTCAGGAGGAAAAAATGTACTCCAAAACCTACTCAATGTATTATCAAATCTAAAGAGGATTACATTACACTTGCAATTCAATTCTTATAAGAGTATTCACCAAAAATAAATTTGGAAGAATTTTGGTAGCATTCTAGTAGCACCTGTGCACTTGCAAATTTCCACTTACAAAACTACTCCCTCAAGTACCAATTCATAGACCAATGAGCAAGCTAGGAAAATATAAATAGTTTCAAAAACCATGTTATAAAACTTCCCAAAGGTGGCACCCAACTTGGGAAAAATATCCAATTCTATTCATGAAGAGTCTATTTCACTTGCTAAAACAAATAAATCATTAATTCATCTATAACTCCCAATTTGACCCACTCAATGTGGGTGCCCAACTTGTCATAGTATTCTCTCAAAACAGGCACCATACGACAAATAATAAATCATGTCATAGTTGGTCATGATTAAAAAGTAACTCCCATTATTTTTAGCTCTTATGCATCATAATATTCCATCATAACTTGTCATATAATCCCACAAAAGAAGGGCACTCCAAATATACTATATTTATCTACCTTATAATAAATTACAACTCATCAACAAAGTACCAACACATGATATTATGTCTTACAAAAATTCTAACACCCCATTTGAGGTGGAGAAAAAAATAATAAATAAAATATTGAAATATATTGAGATATTAAAATGGAATTATGTATATATGTATATGCGGTATATATATTAATATATAAGTGTAATGTTATAGTAACATATATATATATATATATATATATATATATATATATATATATATGTCTGTATATATATATATATGTATGTATGTATGTATGTATATGTATGTATGTATGTATGTATGTATGTATGTATGTATGTATGTATAATCGTATATATTTATATGCGTAATATTATTCTTTATATTAATATGTTTGTTAATGTATTTGGTACACCTTATGAAATGAATATATATATATATATGTATGTATATATACTATGAAAAATAAGTATGTATATACATATAATATGTATACACACACACACATATATATACATATATATATATATATATATATATATATATATATATCTGTGTGTGTGTGTGCACGCGCATTAAAGCTATTGATATAAACCTCAAGCACATAAGATAGCACTGATTATTACTGTTAATAATGTGAAGCAAATCACATATTATATCATGTAGCGCATAAAGCATAAAGCACAAATTTAAGTGGAATGTGAACCAGCACATAATATTGGTAAGACCAAGTCAATCAAATAACAAAGCATGTAGGAGATTATGCTGCTATGTAAAACGTCTAACAAGGGAATTAAATGTTCTTTGAAACCTGTAGAAAGTGTCAAAAGCATTGTGCTATGAAGGTAGCACCAAATACAAAGAGGTGGCACCATATTTGCTAGTGTTTGGAAGGTAAAAGAAGTCTTTGAATTCACATAAACTTGCAAATAGTGTTTAGACTCAGTCAAGTGCAAACTTGGCATCATTTTGTAAAGGAATTCAAAATAGGAAGCTTGTTTTGAGCTTGTTGTCCCAAATATCAAGTTGACTCAGCTATTTAAATGGTAAAGACTGTGATGTGTTTCAAACCTGTGAGTTAACTTGGTGAGTCATTGCATGAGGTTATAAAGGTGGCAGAAATACTAACTTGTTTGTAGCCTTCAGTTGCTCACAAATTAATATAAATAGAGGTGTTCATTCTACCAATTGCTACACTTATCATTCTGATTATCTTGATGTTATTTTTCTGTGATTTCTGAGTTAGTGAGTTGAGAGTTGTTTTGCCATTTCATATTTGTGATTATTGTGAGAGTTACTCAAAAGTGGGAAGAGGGTAATCAAGTGGATCTTGAAGGAGGTATCAAGAAATCTTGAGGATTTGAACTAGGAAAGAGGTTTAATAAATTGGAGCAATATACAAGCATGCTAGTTTCTATACCTTTGTCATTTATACATGCCAAAATAGTGTAAGTAGCCACTGTTTACACTGTTGGTTTCACTATGATTTGGGATTATGTACTAGGTAAGGGATGTTCATACATGTAAGTTGTAACCATTATATGAGAGTTCTAGAAACATATAGGACACAACACCAAGCTCATAAAAGGATATTGTTAAGAGGTTACTAAACCAATATCTTCGTCAAAGGGTAGGGCCATCTTACCAGTTACGTAGATGTGCATGGGACCACAGTAAGTCTATGGTTGGCAAAAAAGCGATTGAGTGATGCTTCTCATCATTAGTTGGCAGCCAAGATTTGGGATGTACGTGCCTATATTGGGGACAACTAGAATGTATGCACCAGCGATGGGGACATCTAGAATGTATGCACCAATGCAGGGACATCAAGGATGTATACCCAGGTAGGGACATCTGGACCATTTGTATCTCTATTTTGGTAATCTCTTAGAAGCTATGTATTCATGTATCCATGTTTATGAGAATTGTAAATATGAAATGTCATATGGAAATTATGTATCATCATTATTTGAATTAATTCTTTTGTATGCAATGGGAAAGTTTGAAATATGTTTCAAATGTGCATTTATTATTCAAAGGAAAATAAAATTTGTATTGCTCTTAAAGGTTAGATGCATAAACTATTCACCTGTGGGTAAAACATAGAAAATTTTACTGTTCAGAACAATGGGCATGTTACACATGGTATCAAAGCTACTAGGTTTAACTTTCTTATGCCAAGATGGCAAGAGGAAAAGAACAAAAGGGAAACAAAAAGGGAAGTTAAGATTCCTGAAAACTTGTTTAAGTTTGGGACTAGGAAAGAATCATTCTTGGAGTTAAAAACTCCTAAACCAAAAACTTATTAGGATACACCTTTGGTTGTAGAAGATTATGCAACTAGGTTTGGTAGGAAGGTTATGGAGGATTACCAATAAGAACCTTCACCCTATGAAATAGTTAAACAAATCTAAGGGATGAGAAGAATTGAAGTAATTTCCCTTATTGATAGCAAACTGTAGATGCAAAGAGTCAAGGAATTTGGAATAAGAGAGGATACTATGAATCTATGAGTATGCTTTATTAAAAATGAAATAATTGTTAGCCTAAATTAGAAACTTCAATCGAAGTAGGAAGTCAACATTTTGTGAATTAAAATCAACTAGAGAGGTAACCAAGAGGTTGGATAACCCTTGAAAAAACTGAATCAGTACAAGGTTAAAATATTGCAATGAATTAAGTCGAAAGTGAAAGTTGATACCTTAGAATAAAGGTTAAACGACCTGAATGGTCAAAAAAGGAAACAATCTTTGAAGAATAAAATCCAACATGATTCTACCAACCAAAATAGGCAAGGTCGATTTGGAGTTCTAACTAAAATGGAGAAAAGAAGACAAACAACCTTAGAATGCCTAAAGTTATGAAAAAGTGGAATTACCAAGAACTTGGATGAAATTTATTTAAAAGGTTATTGCAAGGTAAAAATCTTGGAAAGAAAATAAAACAAATTAGACAAAGAGCTCAGTTAGGGCATAGTTCGGTTGAAGTGCATATTGAACTTACCAATTTGTCAACAAAAGGAAACTTATGTTTATATATTCCAAAAGAAATTGGATTTGGAGGAGACTATGTTGTCAAATCGAAAGAAATATTTGGAAACAACTTAGAAAGGTGAAGACACAATTGACATAGGGATCCTCAAGCAAGCTCATTTGACACATCAACAAAAGGGGCTTTATAGATACGAGATATTCTTCTACTATGGTTAAAAGGATATTAGTATACATGGAAGAGAGAATTGGAATGAAACACTCACTAGAGTACCTCTTAGCTTGTAAATTTGTTGATTATTCATTAGATCTCATATTGGGGATCCAACTATTGATTCTAAGAGAATACAAGGCAATGATGAATCCAATTTTGAAAATGAAAAAGTATATTCAAGGAATACCATGGAGGGTAAGAAAGGAAAGAAAAAGACATTCAACTAAGGAAAGCTAGAAACAAGGAATGTTAAACCAATTTAATCAATTTGGAGAGAGTGGGTGATTGTTAAGAGTTCAACTTTGAGAAGAACAAATGTCTTGGAAACACTATGGAGGAAAGAGGGAGAGTAGATGTACTCAAATAAGTACCCTTTACAACGAAGTTTAATGTTGTATCTTCAGTAAGAGAGAACTTTTAACCAAAATATTGTACTCAATAACCACAAGGTTTGTAAAGTTAAGAGGTTAAGGTATTGGTATTATTGGAAAATGGCAATGGAAAGGTCAAGGCTTATGACCAATAAGAAAGAAATATTTACAACAAAAATCCTTTACATATTTGTTTTGGAAGAACAATTTGTTATTATCATTGATTTCTTAGAAAAGGATAAGCAATATGCTTGGTCATGAAAGGCAAGATCATTGCCTATGGAGTAGGAAAGGGAAGATCTATTTACTCATGCATTAAGTTATTGAGAAATGTTCATGCTTGGTAACTAGGTATGTAGTAATTGTTGATATCTTTTGGAAGATAGTATCAAACCAACATGATGTAATGAGAATTGTTTCTCGAACTAATATAAATGATCTTCAAAAGAGATGGTTGAAGCTGAAATTGGACTACGACCTTGGAAATAGATTGAGGACGAAAGAAATCCAAGATATGAAAGTCCTAAGAGAAAGGATTTTAGCTCTGCCAAAAAATGTTTAATTTCAAGGATCATATATGGCATAAGTCCATGTAAGAGTTATTCATTAGTTAGGATGGACTTATATTATGAATAAAAAAAGAACCTATGTATCAAATTTTGGGAGATAAAAGAATAAATTGAGGAAAATTGATGTCATAATTAGGACACTAGAATGACAAAATTATTTGACTAATAAGGAACCACTATAATCTAGAAGAGGATAGAGTAAGATGTTGCAATGTATGTAGCAAGTTGTTGTCTAGTATGCTAGATGAAGACAAGATGTCACTATTGGTAGGACTTGTATACTTTTATGAAATTCTAGAGAGGAAGTGGTGGATCATTGGAATAGTTTTTATATTTCTATGTCAACGAAACTGACATAATGTTATGGTGGATGGATTCACCAAGATAACCAATTATGATTGGGAAATTTGATTTATAGGATATCAGTCCTAAACAACATATTTTGTAAAGAAATTGCTTAATGTTCCTAATAAGGTTATCTTAGATGGAAACAAGCAAGTAATGATAAGGTTTTGTGTAAACCATAATCATCTTGTGAAAAATTTAATTGAATGAATCCTTAACTTATTACTTTGAGTCAGCTAGTTAGGCAAAAGGGATAAACCAAATCTTCATGGATTTGTGGAGTACTTGTACGATAACTTTTATTATAGAAATTTAATCCATTTGAAACATAATATAGTAAGAAGGGTTGAGTTCCTAAAATATAGAAGAAGCTATGGAATAGGATTAACATTAGACCATAAATGTTTCCATAATTGGAATAAAAGATCGAAAGGATCAAGGAAAAATTTGTTGATACAAAGCTTAAGTTATGAAGCAGTATTATTATGTTTAGGGTAAGTGATTGTGTCAGTGATGGACGGTCTTGGCTTCAGAGTTGTTTGATGGTGTAAGTACCAAAGGGAAGGATGGGACCCACAGTGTAGTGAGCAATACACCAACATTCCTTTTCTATTTGGGTTACACTAAGGATACTTGTATTAGCCAATGAGAATGTGTTCTCTAGTCACTAAGGTATAGGAGTCATGTAGGATACAATTACTATTGCACTTATGATGTACATATGAGTTAACATAATTATAAAGTATAGTTCTTTGAATAAGAATTATGTGTGAAGTGTGCAATTTCTTCCCATATGTTTGTGTGAAGTGTGCAATTTCTTCCCATATGTTAGCAAAGTCAGTGCAAGGTCTGGGAAGGAAAAGATTGCAAAGGGACATGCTATGAGGGAAGATTATGTTGTTATTAATAAAATGATATGAAAATTTGAAATTAAAACCTTTATTTGACTTTATTCCTATGTTTTGGTACTTTAGATCATCAGGGATGATGATTTACAAGGGGGGAGAAGTATGTTACACCCTTTCTCTCTTAGTTACTGAGTTACTTTTACCTTGTTAGTAAATATGATGATAAATGTTAAATCATGACTTTGATATGTTTAGTAAGTAAATGAAATATTGAAATATGTATTATGATGTTATTGCTTTTGAAGGAATGAATATGTTTTATACTGAGGAAAATGTGATAAATGAATATGTATTGCAATACGAATGCTTTGATGATTTAAATGATCTATGATGCTAATGGACTTCAAGTGAACAACTAACTACCTTTGTGATGCACTAATCTAAATCCAAGAATAGGTTTGAACCTCTAGAAGAGAGGGGAAGTATCACTTAGGAGAAGAACTTGGTTTGATAACCCTTAATGAGCCTAACTGAGCATTCACACATCACGTCTTAGTTGGTCATAGAGAGTCAAGTCTATTTTGGGAAAAGGTAAGTAATATTTGTTGTGAATGAT
Organism: Sequoia sempervirens; assembly: GCA_007258455.2. Taxonomy (NCBI): domain Eukaryota; kingdom Viridiplantae; phylum Streptophyta; class Pinopsida; order Cupressales; family Cupressaceae; genus Sequoia; species Sequoia sempervirens. The sequence continues at coordinate 143,216,283 of VDFB02358134.1, forward strand.
GTGATTGAGAATTGTGATTAATTCTTGATGTCATGTGACAGTCTTTCCTTGTATGCTTATTGTGGTATCGATGAGATATATGAATAAAATATATATTAATATATGTATATGTGTACATTTCTACAAAAGACTCATACATATGAGTGAATATGTACATGGGTATACGTAGGTAAACGTACCTATGCATGCTCATGGATGGATTACCCATATGCATGGGAATATCGATTGGACTAAATTGACATATATGTATGTATGTATGTATGTATACATCCCATGTATGTATGTCAATCGATGGAATTGTGTGTATGAGTGTTTTATAAAGATATTGAAATGGAATTACGTATATATGTATATGTGGTATATATATATATATATATATATATATATATATATATATTAATATATGTGTGTGTTTGTAATGTTATAATAACGTATATATATATTTATATACAATCATATATATATGTATATGTGTAATATTATTTTTTATATTTACATATTATATAAATATGTTTGTTAATGTATTTGGTAAACCTTATGAAATGAATATATATATTAATATATATTGATATATATACATATATGTATATATATACTATGAAAGATAAGTATGTATATACATATATATAATATATATGTGAATTAAAGCTATTTATATAAATCTCAAGTGCATAAGATAGTGTTGATTATTATTGTTAATAATGTGAAGAAAATCACATATTATATCATGTAGCGCATAAAGCATAAAGTGTAGCTTTAAGTGGAATGTGAACCAATGCATAATGTTGGTAAGAGAAATTCAAACAAATAACAAAGCACGTAGGAGATTATGTTGTTGTGTAAACCATCTAAGAAGGGAATTAAATGTTGTTTGAAACCTGTAGAAAATTTCAAAAGGGTCACGCTATGAAGGTGGAGCCAAATACAAAGAGGTGGCGCCATATTTGCTAGTGTTTGGAAGGTAAAAGAAGTCTTTGAATTCACATAAACTTGCAAATAGTGTTTAGAATTAGTCAAGTGCAGGGATGACTTTAAGAAACCCCCCCCCCTCGGCGAAGGTGTAAAATACTGGTGAATCTTGTATACTTCTCGATAAAAATATTAATTTGAGTGGAAATTTTTTTCGTTTTTCAGGAAAAAAAATAATCTCAATTAGCAAATCTTTTCTAATCAGTAGAAGTCTGTGGAAAATCTTGGCGAATTGCAATTTTTTTTAAACCGATAAAATATTTTCATTGGTGATTAAAATCTATTTTCAAACATAGAAAATATTTCCATTGGTGAATTAAACCTGTTTTCAAAACAAAAGAAAACAATTTTGTTGGCGATTAAAAAAAAAATTCAAACTAAAAATATATATTCATTGGAGAATTAAACCTATTTTCAAATGCATAAGAAAAAACATTGGCGAATTAGTAGAATTTCAAACTAATAAAAAAATTTAGTGGAAAAATGTCAACGCAAATCAATATAACGACGACCATTCGATTAATTTTTGATGGATGGTTGTAGTTGCATTCTGGAAGTAAATCTCTGAAGCACTAGATTTTTGAATTGAAACCTCTGGAATAACACTAGAACTGTTAGATGCGGACACGTGGCAAGATCAAAGCTCATCGCTCATCGTGGTAATGAACCCAATGTGTTGAAGGATTTTGGTGATGACTCATGAGCGATAGAAGAACTTAAGTGGTAGAATTATGCACATGCATAAAGTTTGTTCTAAAAGGGATTGTTCGATGAATTTTTGATGGACAGCTATAGTTGCATTCTGGAAGTAAATCTCTAAAGCACTACACTTGCGAATTGAAACCTCTGGAATAACACTAGAACCGTTAGATTTTCAAAAATCAATGGTTGAGATTTTATTAATTATTTAGGTTTGTCAGCTATAGTTGCATTCCAGAAGTAAATCTTAAGTCTTTAATCCTGAGGGTCAAATTTTGTCAACCTACCGATGTCCCCATTTTAAAAATAACTTTATTTGCATGTGCACTATGCAACCATCTTGTCATTTGTTGCGAACATACCTTTTAAGCACTTGTTTTTAAGGATTTAAGTGTTGAAATAAATGTTAATTGTCACATCAATGATAGTGATGAATTTTAAAATGATAAGTGTGATGCCATACTCATTGTGTTTGTGCTAACTTCTATATATACTTCACCAACTTGATGTTCTTCATATCATTTATAATATATTTGGCTTTGATTTCTTTCTTCTCTATTCTCAATTTAACTGATATATTATGGAGTCTTCATGGTGTGTCATGCTACCCAAAATTTTTTGGGAGAAAAGAAGGGATGATGCATATGACAAACGAAAGTTGGGTATGGTTTTTACAATTCCTTATGTGCAGGTTGAGGATGCTATAAGAATAATTGTGGGTAGGGAATGGCTTCAAAACAACCCTTGTGCTCTATATTTTGAGGTAGCTTTGGATTTCTTGTCCAATCGCATGGACATTTTTCTCAATAAATATTTGGTGAAGATGTTGGCAATATGTTATTTGCAACCTTTCATTTACTCTATTTCTTCATTGGAGTTGGCGCTGGAGCATTACAATTTTGAAAGTGGGTTAGGGCCAATTGGTGGAATCTTTAGGAAAGTAGAATTGCATGCTTCTACAGCACAGGCTCTTGCCCTAGTTAATATGCAATGGGGTCTACTATGTGATACAAAAACTGAATCATTAAAGAGTCTGGAGTTTTGGAGGAAGGTTTTGGGTGGTTCGCTTTTCTTCTTTGTTGCTAGTTTGTTAAATTTGATTCACGTTCTACTCAAACACCTGGTTGACGGCCTCAGCTAATGTTACAAAAAAAAATAGTAATGAATTGTGTGATGTGCCACGTGTCTATATTTTATTGTACAACGTAACAGTTCTTGTAATATGTACTTTGTAACTGGTTTTTTGTCATAGTTAGTGGCTTTTTTCCTTTTGGCCACACTGGTTATGTACTACGTACTTCAGTCTTTAGCAATAGCTACTTAAATTAAAATACTTTTTGTGGCTCCATTCTTGTAAATCCTTTTTTCTTTGGTCAATATAAAAATGTAGCTTTTAAAACTAATAGTAATTCTCAACATATAGTTCTGATCATAAGTGAGTGAAATTTATTGTGACTTATTAGTGGACATTGATAATGATTAAGGTAAAACGAGACATTTAATTCTCTCTTTTCAATGTGTTGAATTACTCTTTCATTTATTCTATTGAAATTCTCAATATTTTTGAAGAAAGTGTGGTTGCGCTACTACGGGCGGCGGCATAGATTAATGCCATATGATGATGTAGAAATATGATGAAAATTTGTAATTATTTCATATCGTTTGAGTGGCACTGGCGATTTTGACAATTGACAGCTTGTCATCTTGAGGTACAGTTTGCATGTAGCCAGGCTGTCAGAGTCAAGACGTTAATCAAATTAATAATTTAAATTGTAAATGTAAGGCTTAAGTTACATGAATCGATTAAGTTGGTTTTTTGGTTTGCGTGAATCACAATTAAGACTATACCCAACCTCACATGTGACAAGTGTGAGGTGTACATAGGGACTAGGTTGGTAGTGGTACTATTGGTGGCACTTTTGGCTCATAAATAAGGATAGTGAGCATAATTGAAATCATTCGTTGAAGGCTAAAGGCTATACTATTGAGTGAAATGTCTGAATTGTCATAAGGGTTTTCATTTTGTAGGGTTAATAACTTAATAAGGATTCAGGAAGAAGATGATGCGATATTATTGGGGATATTCTAAATTCTCCTACCTCCAGTTATGTAGTTACAGAGTAAAAGACCAATTTCCTTCAAGTTCAGAATGGGTGGAATTGGAAAGAAGTTGATTTGGTTCACCTGACTTCTCAGAGAGGTTTTGAACCAGGATGAGGAGCTCTGATGGAGATAAGTGTTATCTTAGTGCATGGAAGCTGCAAGTAGAAAATGGGAGAAATTTTACTACCCCTCATCTTCTACATGATTCTGATTCTCAAAGGGGATAAGTACATTTTGTATCTTCACAACTCTTGATTCCCCAACATGGTTGGCCAGGCAAGCCCCATGCATTTATTTTTAGAGCGCATCTTCTACATGGGAGAAATTTTACAACCCCTCATCTTCTGCATGAGTCTGGTTTTGAAAGGGGATAAGTACATTTTGTATCTTCACAACTCCCATTTTCCTAGTTTGATTGGCCCCCCATTCCCCATGCATTTATTTTCAGAGCACATGGTTGACCCAGAAAGTCCCATGCGTTTATTTTTAGAGCGCATGGCTGACTCGGAAAGTCCTATTTATTTTTAAAGAAACATGTATTATATTTACGTTTTCACCAGCGGTCCAGCAGAAGCTTGGCGCTTGCGCTTACATTTGTATTTGTACAATGTAATAATGTGACATTGTAATTCAATTGTAATAAAATAAATGGTTGTACTATTAATGTTACATTGTAATTCATTTTATTAAGTCCCTTGCAACGTTAAGTGCTATTAATGGTTGTGCTATTAATGTCACATTGTAATTCATTTTATTAAGGCCTTTGCAACATTAAGTTATCAACCCCTTGGCCTTGATGTCAATCCTAGCGCATTAAAGTTTAAAGCAACTTTAAAAAATATGTTTATTATTTATATCATAAATTACTCAACCGTTTGATGAACATTTGATGTATGGTTCACTAACTCATTTGACTACAAAATCCAATGAAAATGTCTGATGAAATATGTATAATTTGATGTGTAATTTTCCATTTTTTAAAAGTTAATCCCCGACGTTCATCAAAATTTTGACGACCCTGGGTTTCATTGAAATTTTGACTATCAGTTTCGTTGAAATTTCGACAAACATGAAAAATAAGAAAAAATCAAATTGTGGCCAACATAAAGAAAAGTGAGTTCGTTGATTTATTGTGACAGTGTTTTCTCTACTTGAGATATTTGTGGAGAACTAAGGACGATTTTCTTGGGAAAAATCAGAAAAAATTCAAGAAGATATCGCCGGTTGAGGGTAGTCATTGTCTTTAATTGCTTTGTGAAGTCGATTTGGTAGTTCCCTGGTTTGAAAATCATATTTTAAAAAAAGCATCTCATTAGATTTCATTTTGAGGTTTAGGGTTTTGAGAATTTCATGTCCAGATTTTGTTGTGTGGAATCACCATAAGATCACAACCAAGGAACAAATTCTTGTGACTATAATTATGTGATCCATAACTCTATTGGTCATGTGGCACAACTATAACAAATACAGGATGCATTCATGTGTGACCTAAGTTTAATGTGGCTATGTTGTGATAGAAATGGAGGCACTCATATAATGTAGTTAATTCAGGTTGTATAATATAGGTGTCAATCATCATTAGGTGCATTCAGGTTGTCTCAAGTTTAATAAGTTAGGATGTAATTATAGCATGATTCAAGAGTGATTACGTCTTGCTGCAATAAAAAGCCTATAACTCTGGTTGATATGCAGAGTGGTTGTGTTATATCAATTATGTAGTGCATTCAAGCACAACCCATGTTTAATGGGTTATTCTAGAGAGTGATCAAGATTTTCTAAACCTTATGAATGTTACTTAAAAGTGTATAGCTTAAACTACAAACCAAGTTTTTTACATACTTGAATGCAATCTTGGGTTACTGCAAACTATAATAATGTGATCTACTAATAACCATTATATAAGTACAAAAGCATCCATGCTATATAGGATACATTTCCCTGATCAAGTTTACATACCTTAATGATCAAACACAAGCCTCCCACACACTCTAGGATACAATCCAAGATCATACCACAACTTTGTCAAGACAACTAATTTTCTGACCCAAGATTTAATGTTGTTTTTTAATACCAAGAAGCACAGGAGCAATGATTAGGTACAAAACCCTAGGTTCCTATAGCATGCAAACAATGGAATCCTTAGTAGATTTCTGAGGGAGCCACCAAAAAGATTTGGCTTACTGTAGTTAATAATGAAAATCCTCTCGGTAACTTGAAAAGATTGTAATAATAACGCTACCACTATGTAATGAAGTGGATAATTTGTACCAACTATGGTAGAAGAATTGACATTTACCACTGAGATGACAAAAGAGGTTGAGGCGACAAGATACGTTTCCAAACCATGGTGGCGGAGATTTTAACAATGGAGTTTCCCTTACCCCACGGATCTGGCGGCTTTTCAAATGCTTTCTTGGTGTTAGGACGGGCGGGAAATGCAATCGGAATGACCGCCCCAAATGAAGCAACAGCGGTAACTGAATTCATCACCGTGTTTCTTGAAATGGGCCAATGGCACGGAGGTAGTGATTTACAATGTTTTCGAGTTGTTTGAGACTCACCAAAGATGGGAGAAGAGGACACACCAGGACCGTGAAGCAGTTTCATTTGCTGAAGGATCTTAAGATCTCATGGGTCACATGAAACAATGAGTCCCGAAAAGTAGGCAGTCTGAGAAAGGCAGTTTGATTTACAGGAAGGATCTCCACAGTGAACTTCTCAAATGAGCAGGTGGAGGAGTTGTTTTGAGATTGGCAGGCCAGAGGGCAATCTTAAAGGAAAGCAAAAGGAAATGCAAGAAACTGAACGTATAATGTAATTCACAAATTTATTCCTGCAATGCCCTGAGCTCTGTTAATGCATCCTGGCTGGTCTTGGATGAAAAGTGGTGATCTAAATGGTCGTGAATCACTGGCAACCATGATTTTAAACATGCTATTGTGCTTATGGAGGCAACATTTTAAGCAAGGCAGTGAGTGGTGGTTTTGAACAATGGTAGGTATGAAGGACTTGCTTTATATGCATACTATGCAGTCTAGCTTAAGACAACGTTCTTAGAAGAGATTGAAGGTGGATTATGGAACTCAAGGGTTACCATGAAAAGGATTAAAGAAAAGATTGAGATCTATTTAAAAGCCATGGTCATGAAGATATTAAAGATGTCACATGCAAAACCCTAGTAGCTGGAGTAATGAATACAGTGCCAAAGAGGATAGTGTGCTAGGGAAGATTTAGGAGATCTCCACATTATCTAATTATAGGGAAATACATCATTTATTTATTTTTTTAATTAAAAGAAATCATTCTAAACCCTATATAGGATACATTGATACTTCAAAAGCCTCTGAAGGAATTTGAGATTATGCAAATATATGTCAAGTAAATACCTAGATTACAAATAGTAGCGGGAACAATGTAAGATTTGTTGAGCAGAGCAGGAATGAGATAAGCAGCAATGAATCCTATGCCTCCTTTCACGCACATCTCCTCACCGTTCTCTGTCATTATTTACTAAAACACTTCTCCATTTTGGCGGTCTATTCTTGAAAATAATGTTTTGACAAAGGTTTTAGAGTATGTTTATTAAAATGAAAACTCCATTTTGGTGGGCTACGCCTGAAAATAAGATTTTGACAAAAGTTTTAGGGTATGTTTATTAAAGTTTTAAAGTATTTTGGCAGGCTATATTCTTGATTCCTTAAATGATTTATTCAAATAGATTGTGACTAAATAAATGACTAAGTATTTAGTCATTTTTATTTGTGTGACTAAATAATTTTTAATCAATGACCAAACTAGTAATTTATTTACTCATTTATAGCTGAGTTGCAAAAAATGAGCAGAATTTAGTCATTTTTAATTGTTGTCACTAAAATTTTTAGTCACCTAGTCATTTATTTTCTAAATTCTACTAGTGTGTGCTTCCTTGTGCGATTAGGTCTCTCTCAATGTTGAGGGCCCTAGGGATAAGCTCGTCATAAGAAGTGACACATTGCATCTTTAACTAAAAGGATAAATCTGTATTGACATTAGCAATGATGATTCTGACTTGTTGCTCCTTAGGAATGGGTCACTTTCTCTTACTAGCTCGCTACCTCCATCGTAGGAAGTTTGCGATCAAGTTCAATATTCTGATTTTAGGAGTCTAACGTTTGGAAATCATAGTAAAATCAGAATTTAATAAGTTTTGGAATTAGCATTTTAAATTTTTTTGGGGTCATTAACTTTAGACTATCTTCTCTTTTGCAGGGGTGGTTGCATGCCAAAAAAATTTGGTGTAAAATATCAAAATTATTAGATTTTGTTACATGTCTATGAATAAAAATTATTGGAGTGTGAGTTTGATATATTTTGAAGATCTAAATAGTCAAGCTTGGTAAAGAAAAATCATGTCAGATAATATTATGTTGGAATTGTGTGCCTCAATCTCATAGGCTGAAACCTCTGAAAGAGCAAAGTCGGTGTGACATCCCTATTGTTTGGTCGACTAGCAGTTGTGCAACCTTGTGGAATGCTCAAGTCATCGAGACCTTGTTGTTGTCTTACCGACTGGACTTGTCACTATGACATTTCTTGTCGTTTTGATCTCTCTCCACCCAGTAAGAACTCTCGTCGACTGTGATTCATAGTGGTTGTTGAGGAGACTTGTGGCGACAGTAGTTATCGGGGAAAGATATGAATGTTCGGTATGAAGTCTTACCGACAAGAGATGTCTCACCGAATGGTTATACACTTGGAGTCATCGGAGAAACATGAAGGCTTCGGTGAGAACTCTTAGCGATGGAGGTTTGTCTCGCCGATGGTGTAGTCTATTGTCGGTATGATCTCTTGGTGATAGCGATAGTCTCACAAATGGGAATACTGGTGTCGATGTGACTTTTGAACATTGGTATGATCTCTTGGCGAAAGCGGTAGTCTCACAGACTGTTATGAGCTCGGTATGACCTCTCACCGAATAGCGATAGTCTTGCCGAATAGCGCTACATGTGTTGGTCATCAGTATGACGTCTCAGCAATATGGTTACTCTCGCCGACTGCTTTTGAACTCAGTGTAACCTCTTGCCGAAGGTGATGAGTTTGGCCGATATCTACAATTGGGTCTTGTGGCATCGGGGAGACACAGTTAGTGTCTCACCGACATGTAGATACAATTTGAACGCTTTTGACCAATTGACTATCCTACGTGGTGTGACTTCGACCAATCAGGGAGCAGAATGGGAACCATTGGAAGTTAGACTATTGCGGCCATTTCTGTGAGGAAGCTCAATAGACCAGGGTCGACATGGATATACTCAGGAATTGAAGATGATGTTCGGTTGGACGATCAGTGGGATGAACAGTCAAGTAATCAGTGTGAATTCAATTCTTAGAGCATTGCAACTTGAATGTTCTGTACAAGGTTGATCATTGTGTATGCTGTTGTAAATTGACATTAGAAAGATAAGTCTGATCTCTGTATGTAATTTCCATTACTGTAATACAAAGGGGCTTTTCTTGGTGTGGTGGGTTTTTCTCCCATAAGGGTTTTCCCATGTAAATATGGTGTTCATCTATGTATGTTAATTTCTTTTTTTCTATTATTTCTTTCAAGTGTATCTTAATTGGACTGTAATTGAAAATTTAAAGTCACATTTGCATTCTTCCCTGAGGTTTTGATGTTAGGAGAGTTAGTTCTGCACCTTAGCTTTCCTTACAAGTGGTATCAGAGCCTAGCCAGTTGTGTTATCCTTGTGGGTATGTTGGGTTTTTTGTGTCAATTTATGTTCAATGGGAGTCTTGTAGAAGTTTGGTAATTTGAATTACAGGTTAAGATGGAAAACATGTCAAGAAAGATTGAAAATAAGAAATTCAATGGCAGCAATTTTAAGTTGTGGAAACTTAAAATGGAAGATTTGTTGGTTGATCGTGATCTTTGGATTGTTATGTTTGGAACGAAGCCTACAGGCATGAAGCAAGAAGATTGGGACCTTGCAGATAGAAAATCAAAGGGGCCGATAAGGCTCTATTTAGCATACTCTGTTCTTCTGAATGTTCATGAAGAAAAGACTGCATCTTCCTTGTGGAAAATATTGGCAGCTATTTATTAGGGCAAGTCCTTGGTGAATAAATTGTTCTTGTGGAAGAAGTTATACTCTTTGAGAATGCAGGAAGGAGGGTCCGTTGCTGATCATTTGAACGCTTTCAACATGCTGATTGCATAGTTAACATCTGTGGGTGTGAAGATTGATGAAGAAGACCATTGTATGTTGTTATTATGTTATTTTCCAGATTCTTAGGATCACCTGGTGATGGCTATTGGGAGTACGACATCCACTTTTAATATGGAAGATGTTGTTGTTTCTTTGTTATCAGAAGAGATGAGAAGAAAATCTTCTAAGATGGCGAAGGAGGCTCTTGCTGTTAGATGCAAATCGAAAGAAAAAGGAAAGAAGAAGGACAAGAAGTCCAAATCCAAATCAGAAAGGAGATCAAAGTCTCCTGGCAAGAAGTCCAAGGTGAAGTGTTGGAATTGTGGGCAACCTGGTCATGTCCAAAAAGATTGTAAAAGAAGAAGAAGAAGAAGAAGAAGAATTCTGACAATGATTCATCTCAAAGTGATGCAGACGCCTTCATTGCAGCCTTGGCTACGCAGGCATCAGATGATGTCTGGCTGATTGATTCTGGAGCATCTTTCCACATGACATCTCATAGAGACTGGTTCACTAAGTATGAAAATAATGATGGTGGAAGGGTGTATTTGGCAAGCAATTCTTCTCTGGAAATAGTTGGTTGTGGAAGAGTCAGAATTCAGTTCCTAATGGAAAAGTGAAGGGAATCAATGATGTAATGCATATACCGTGTCTAGCTCAAAATCTCTACTTTCTCGTTAGTAAGTCAATGATAATTGAGTGCAAGTCACGCTCTAGAAATGGTCAGCAAGACGACTAGAGGCTCAATGGTGCTAGCAAGGGTGCTCGCATTGGTACTCCTCTTTGCATAAGCTTAGATGCACATGTTGTTCAATGCAATAGTGTCTCTGTAAAGTCACAGAAAGCTACTTATGGAGGAAAAGAGGAAAAAGTTCTTGATGGTGTAAAATCTATGGAAGTTAAACTTCCAGCAGAAAAGACTATGCTGTGGCATCATAGGCTAGGCCACATTGGAGAGAAAGGCTTAAAAACCTTAAAGAATAAAAACCTGGTTGAGGGGCTTGATGATTTTAACCTTGAATTTGAATTTTGTGAACATTGTATATATGGTAAATAGCACCGTGTTTCATTTTATTCCAGTCCTCACAAATCTTCTGGTTTGCTTGATTATATACATTCTGATGTTTTTGGTCCAGTGAATGTTCCTTCTTTGTCTAGTTCAAGGTACTATGTATCGTTTATAGATGATTATTCAAGAAGGGCATTTGTCTATTTTTTGAAGAGTAAATTAGAAGTGTTCAGTCGGTTTAAGGGATTTAAGAACCTTGTAGAAAATCAGACTGGAAGAAAACTAAAAATTTTAAGGACTAATAATGGCGTTGAATTTTGTCTTGATGAATTCAAGAGGTATTATAAAGATCATGGGATTAAAAGACATAAAACTACACCTTACACTCTACAGCAAAATGGAGCTGCAGAAAGGTTCAACAGGACAGTGATCGAAAGAGCACGAAGTATGCTAAGCAGTGCTGGCTAGGAGGAGAAGTTCTGGGCTAAGGAAGTTGCTACAACATGTTACTTCATAAACCGGGTTTCTCCCACTATGCTCTTTTGCTGAGAAAATACCTTTGGAAGCATGGTCTGGAAAGAAGCCCTCTCTGAGACACATTTGAGTCTTTAGCTATGAGGCATATGCACATGTGTCGAATGAGAAAAGATCTAAATTGGAGAACAAGGTTGTCAAATTTATTTTTATTGGTTATAGTGCTGGCATAAAAGGATACAAGCTTTGGAATCCTGATACGAAGAAGGTTTTATACAGCAGAAGTGTTATCTTTCATGAGTTGAAGCCTTCTACCTTGGATCTGCGGTCAGAAACAAAATCAGAAAACAAAAAGGATGTAGTTGAAATTCCTCCGACACCAGAGAAAGAGGAATTAAAAATTCAAAATGTACCTGAAACTAAGGAGAGCTCAATTAGTTCTGAGAGTTCTAATGAAGAAGAACAACCTCAGCCTCAGCAAGTGAGGAGGTCAACTCATGAAAAAAAGCAACCTGATAGGTATGAGTTTTCTTTGATAGATTCTACTTGTGCCTATGCTTTAATTTCTAGCACTGATGAGCCTAGGATTGTGAAAGAGGCTTTTAGAATGTCTGATTCAAACTCTTGGTTGGAAGCCATGAATGAAGAAATGGCATCATTAGAAAAGAATGATACTTGGAGTTTGGTGCCCTTGCTTGAAGGCAGAAAAGTTGTGGGCTGCAAATGGGTATTTAAAAAGAAAATAGGCCTGGATGGCAGTGTGGAAAAGTATAAGGCGAGGTTGGTTGCAAAGGGTTATTCCTGGGTAGAGGGAACTGATTATGGAGAAATTTTTTCTCCTATAGCTAAGTTGACATCTATCAGATTTCTCTTGTCACTTGCAGTAGTCTATGACTTAGAGGTTGAACAGATGGATGTGAAGACAACATTTCTTCATGGTGATCTTGAAGAAGAAATTTATATGTCCCAACCTGAGCACTTTGTGGAGAAAGGTAAATAAAAACTTTTTTGCAAATTGAAAAACATCTGTATGGATTAAAGCAGTCTCCTAGAATGTGGTACCAGAAGTTTGACACTTTTGTTTTGTCATTAGGATTTGTAAGATCAAAATCTGATCATTATGTGTATTACAAAGCTGAAGGTGATCGAGTTCTTATTATTTCTCTTTATGTTGATGATATGTTGTTCATAGGCAATAGTAAGTTAATGATTTCTGATCTTAAGTCTCAGTTGTCTACAAAGTTCGAAATGAAAGATCTTGGTGCAGCAAGGTATCTAGGAATGGAAATAACCAAGGACAGGAAGGGTAGAAAACTTTGGCTTAGTCAAAGTAAGTATATCAAGACTGTTCTAGAGATATTTTGCATGAATGATTGTAAGTAGCTAGTTGTTCCAGTTTTGCAGGGAACGAAGCTATTTGTTGAAGACTGTCCAAAATCTCCTACTGAGATGGAGGACATGACCAGTGTACCTTATGCTAGTGCGGTTGGCAGTCTAATGTATGTAATGCTCTGTACAAGGCCAGACATTTCCCAAGCAGTGGGAGTACTTAGTCGGTTTATGGCTAATCCTAGAAGAACACATTAGGATGCTGTGAAAAGAGTATTCAAATATTTGAATGGCACTTCAAAATCTGCATTGTGTTACCATGGCAATTTGGTTGAATCACAAAGGACTCTCAACATTCGAGGCTATGTGGATTCTAATTGGGCAGGGGACATTGACAGCAGAAGATCCACCAGTGGATATATTTTCATGATGAATGGTGGTGCAGTGAGTTGGATGAGTAAGCGGCAGGCTGTAGTCACTTTTTCCACTATAGAGGCAGAATACATGGCAGCAACACACACTTGTAAAGAAGCAATTTGGTTAAAATGTTTATGTTCTAACATTGGTTTTGATGCAGGGCAAATAAAAATTTACTGTGATAGTCATAGTGCTATTTGTTTGGCAAAGAATCCTACTTTCCATGCTAGGATGAAACATATAGATGTATAGTATCATTTTGTACAGGATACGGTGGAGGATGGAAAGGTCTCTTTAGAAAAAGTGGATACTCTAGAGAATGTTGCAGATGCATTGACAAAGCCAGTGAGCATAGACAAGTTTGGGTGGTGTGCCAGTTCGATGGGCCTCAGTGCCCATGAATTTCAGTAGTTTTGTTGTGCTCTATAGGTTCCTGTGTGACCTTCGTCAAGTGGGAGTTTGTTGGAATTGTGTGCCTCAATCTCACAGGCTGAAACCTTTGAAAGAGAAAAGTCGGTGTGACATCCCTATTGTTTGGCCGACTAGCAATTGTTATCTTACCAACTGGAGTTGTTGTTGTGACATTTCTTGTCATTGTGATCTCTCTCCACCCGGTAAGAACTCTCACCGACTGTGATTCATAGTGGTTGTCGGGGAGACTTGTGGCAACAACAATTATCGGGGAAAGATATGAACGTTCGGTATGAAGTCTTACCGACAAGATATGTCTTGCCGAATGGTTATACACTTGGAGTCATCGAAGTAACATGAAGGCTTCGGTGAGAACTCTTAGCGATGGAGGTTTGTCTCGCTGATGGTGTAGTCTGTTGTCGGTATGATCTCTTGGTGATAGCGATAGTCTCGCCGATGGGAATACTGGTGTCGATGTGACTTTTGAACATTAGTATGATCTCTTGGCGAAAGCGGTAGTCTCACCGACTGTTATGAGCTCGGTATGACCTCTCACCGAATAGCGATAGTCTTGTCGAATAGTGTTATATGTGTTGGTCATCGGTATGACGTCTCAGCGATATGGTTAGTCTCACCAATTACTTTTGAACTCTGTGTAACCTCTTGTCGAAGGTGATGAGTCTGGCCAATATCTACAATCGGGTCTTGTGGCATTGGGGAGACACGGTTAGTGTCTCACCGACATACGGATACAATTCGAACGCTTTTGACCAATTGACTATCCTACGTGGTGTGACTTCGACCAATTAGAGAGCAAAATGGGAACCGTTGGAAGTTAGACTGTTGCGGCCATTTCTATGAGGAAGTTCAATAGACCAGGGTCGACATGGATATACTCAAGAATTGAAGATGATGTTCGGTTGGACGATCAGTGGGATGAACAGTCAAGTAATCAATGTGAATTCAATTCTAAGAGCATTGCAACTTGAATGTTCTGTACAAGGTTGATCATTATGTATGCTGTTGTAAATTGACATTAGAAAGATAAGTCTGATCTCTATATGTAATTTCCATTACTGTAATACAAAGGGGCTTTTCTTGGTGTGGTGGGTTTTTCTCCCATAAGGGTTTTCCCATGTAAATATGGTGTTCATCTATGTATGTTAATTTCTTTGTTTCTATTATTTCTTTCAAGTGTATCTTAATTGGACTGTAATTGAAAATTTAAAGTCACATTTGCATTCTTCCCTGAGGTTTTGATGTTAGGAGAGTTAGTTCTGCACCTTAGCTTTCCTTACATATTAGTCCAAAACAAAATGAAGAGACACTTTATAGATTGTGGGCTAGATTGAAAAGAAAGGGTGATGGAAAATATTATTGTCCTTGCAATAATTGCAAGGGCTTAAAGATGAGACGACTTTTAATCACAACAGCTGAGAAACATTGTAGGCAGCATGGTCATGTTGAAAGGGGGCATGATTATCGCCCATTGGTAAGTTGTTCATTATATGTGTTTATATTGATTGAATTTGTAAATGTTTATATCGTTTTAACATTTTATATATATAATATATATAATCACTTGATCATGATCATGGTTTATTTGTGTCTATCATTATTATAAAGGTGGGGCACCCTAGGGCAGATGATATGGATTATCACAGCCCGAAGAATGTGGTTTTGCAAGCGGACGAACATGGAGCTATGAATATCGAAAACAAAGTTAATGATCCTATGGAAGAAGATGATCATGTGCCAGAAAACACAGTTGAAGATGATGGTACGAATACATTGATCCATAACACATTTAGTGGCAGAGTTAATCATGATGTTCATGATTTACCTGTAATTGAGAAGGCATACGAGTATGAAGGCTCCCAAACAACTCTTCTCTCTGCTGTATTGTTGTTGTTGAACTTGAAGGTTATGAATGGTTTATCAAACATAGCAATCTCACGGATGTTAAGGTATGTCATATATGTCATCTTTTTTCATCTATTTTAATTGTTGTTAGTTCATCACTAGTAAATAAAGGATGAAATATGTACCATTAATATTTTTTATATTAACAAATTTATTTTTGTTGTAGATTGATTGGTGAATTTTTGTTACCACCATCAAATATTTTACCTCGCTCATACCGAGATTTATCTGGCATTATGAAAGATATCGGAATGGAGTATCAAGCAATAGATGCATGTCCCAATGATCATATTATATATCATAAACCACAGGAATTTGCAACAAAATGTTTGGAATGTCATATCAGTAGATATCAAATAGATCAACTAACAAAAAAGGTGTCTTGCAAGGTTCTTCATTATATTCCCATTATTCCACATATGCAACAATTATTTAGGTATGAAAGCTTAGCGCAATTTATGGATTACCATGCATGGAATAGGAGTGGAGATGACATTCTTCAAATGCCTACGGATGGTTCTACATTTAGGGACATGGAGGAAAAATGGCCACACTTTAAAGAAGAACCTCATAATCTCAAACTTTCATTGTGAGCAGACGATGTCAATCCATTTGGAGAGTTGAGATCTATTTACTCGGTCTGGCATGTTTTTGTTATCAACAATAACATTCCTCTATGGATGTCAATAAAGAGGGATCACATAATGTTGTCAATGATTGTTTCAGGTATTTGTTTACATCAATTTTCTTTAACGTAGTTGTAGACACCTAAAACTGACCTAGGCCTGCAAGCTTCATTTTTACCACTTTTGTTCTAGCATAATCGTGACATTTAATTATGTCTTTGGTCCACATTCGACTATTGATTAAATAATTCATAATTATTTAATTAATTCATGTCCTTTTATTCTCCATGATTATTAAATAAATAAATTTTATTTATTTATTAAATACGCCATTAATTGTCTAACTCTTCCCATAATTAAATAAATTTCTTAATTTATTTAATTACCTTCTATTCACTTTATTCTTTCTAATTATTAAATAAATAAGTTTTATTTATTTAATATGTCACTAATTGTCATAATTAAATAAATTGATTAATTTATTTAATTAATTAGTCTTATCTTCTAAATTAAATAATTAAATTTAATTATTTAATTGCTAATTTGATATTCTTCTCATTAAGTTTTGAAATTTCGTTAAGTTTTGAGAAAGTTATCGATGTTTTAATTTTCTGCTGTCATTAAATTTTTATTTATTTTTTGTTACTAATCTTTGTTGGCAGCATTTGGCGGTTACTTTTCGTGGGTCAAAGGCAAAAAAATCAAACTCCTAACGTATGGTCTTGCAGGTTCGAATGTCTAAGACTAAAACATCCAAACAATGTGCCTATCTTTTTTAGATTAGTACATATTTTCTTTTAGTGCAATTAAAACGAACTTGTGTGTCTACTTTATCTGAGTGTGTTTGCAAAATGGTAGGCGAGTATGCTCTCACCTTGTGAAAACTCGGTGATCAAAAAATTAGACCCATTTTTTTTATATGTACACCCTCACGATTTGGTATATTAAAGTATCCTCTCCCCTTGCGCACTTGTGCGATCCTGGGTGTAAGAGAAATAGTTACTAACTCTAGAACTTGGGCCTGTTTTGGTGGGAAAAAGTACTCACCCCAGGACGACTCAGACCGGTAGCACCTTGAACCCGAGGGACTTCCAGCTGGTATATAAAAGTGGATTCTTAGGGAAAACCCAAGAATCACGAGTGTGATTCCGACGAGATGGATCCGAAAGGGGACTCTCACCGCATGGATCATGCCCGACGAACAGAATGCCTGTATTAAACACCTCTTGTCTTAGTATCCAACCATTCTATTGGTCGTTGCTTGATATAGTGCAGGGTACAGTATCATGCCCGAACACACTCACTACTGATCCCCTTGAGTAGAGATAGAAATTCTTGGGAAGTCATTACCCAAAGAATCTGAATTTGGTGTGCTCGAAAGACGTTAATGAGCCATGGAGGGGAGCCAATGCCACCAAAATTCTAAGCTATCCACTCTCGAGAAGGAAAGGTGTTTATCACCAATCCGGGGTATATCGGTGGGCTATATCAAGTATAGAAACCCTTGGCCTATTGTCCTTTTATGATTGTACTTGTCTTATGTGTGCTTGCTTACACTAAAACATCGTGCTTGTCAAGTGCTTGCTAGATTACTCAAACATTATACACAACAGTCACAAATCTGGACACAAACAATCAACCTTAGACAACTTAGACTTTTCAGCAAAACATTAAAACAAAACATCAAAAAACAATCTTAGTCCTCATTTTGAAGTTAGACTTTGCATTGTTCATCTTATTCATCATTTTGAACCTAGACCTTGTATTTATAACATTAAGTCCTTAGTCAAACATCATCATCTTAGTCCTCAGTCAAAATTTTGGCTTTGATCACCTTGTCATCTTACATCAATCATTTCCTTCGACAAATGTTATCATCACCTAGTCATCCTAGTCGACATTTTAGGAAACATAGTCTTGCATTTTCATCCTTATTGAAAATCCAAAAAACATAGGCTAGTGTCATCCTTGCATTTACTTATCATTCTCATCGTCCTCATTTGAGCAAATCCCTTTTACGGTTGAGACTAGGCTTCAAAGACAACAATGACAAATGGAAAACTTTGGACAAGATTTCAATCCCAACATCGATAATAACACTTATGACACAAACCAACATTGGACTTTTTCTGACCCATTTCACAACATTAACATTCCATCTTCATCACGAAACCCTTCTGAACCATTCATACAAAGAGACCAAAATGGATGCGTATATGCAGAAGACTTTTAGCTGCAGCACAAAATCCTGATATAGTCTCCTTTGTAGAAAACTCAATCTTACGCGACCCTCAAAGGTATCTAGCCATGCTTTTGGACCAAGGGGCTAAGTTACCACAAGACTTTGACATAAATATTTTGCCACCTCCATCCATCTACCCTCACTACCAAAAGTTACTTAACACCATCCATGACATTAGTCCACAACAAACATCCATTAATCAGCCTTATCCTAACTTTGACAAGGGAAGTCAATTGTCCGCTAGTCCATTCCATGTCTCCACGTCATATGCTAGTCCTTCACCTATTAATCTCGTCCAAGTCTGCATCCCTTATCAACCATCTACCAACCCATGTCAAGTCCCCACATCATATCACACCAATCCACTCGAAGTCTCCATGTCATACAGAGTTCAAGTCCCCACGTCATACCCTTATCCTTCACAAGTCTCCACGTCCTATCCTAGTCCTTCGATTATTGATCCTTTTCAAGTCACCCCCTCACAAGCCACATTTAGTCATGAAAATTCTATCATTACTCAAAGGAACATCACATCGTCTAAACTTGAGGATACATGTCAAAACGAAAGCCCAAAGCATGACCTTATAATGTCACCCTCATGTCAAGAACAAGGTAGTCCATCCCATGACCCTATCTTAAACTCCATTCAACGATTCCTTCAAGACAATCATGGCATCCAAAGTACACCTACCATTGACCAAGAAGTCCAAATCCATGACAACCCCATCTTCGACCAAGACCCTACCATTGACCAAGAAGTCCAAAACGATCCACTCCTTGACCTGTACGCCATTTATGATCAAACACTTGACGACCCTATTCAGGCCCCAACTATTGACACTTCCCACGATGAGACACTTGCCTCCATGGGACACATAGACGATATTCCTCCAGAACAAGAATCTTCCACTAGGGACATGCTTGCATATGATCAAGTTATAGCTAAAATCATTGGACTCTATGACACTACACATAATGATGGCTTCGACATTGCCTTGGAAGCACCAACAGAGTCATTTGAACCTAACATGTCACACGATCAGACTAAAGATATCAGTCAGGAATATGTCCAACATGACAATGAAGCTAAGACACTTTATCAAGTAGGGTCATCTAACTTTATCAGAGCAGGCTTTCTTGCAGATGAAAATATTACAAGTGATAGTATCCACATCCTAATGATGGGTTAGCATCTTTCTTTCAAAACAACAAATACCCCATTGCAAATAGAATCTGTCAAAGCATGAAATATCAAGGCAAAGGACTAGGCATACACGAGCAAGGCATTCTAGAACCAATACAGCTTCAGGCAAATTACAGACATCAAGGTCTTGGCTATTCCTCAGTTAGTAAATCAAACGATGTTGGTGGTACCTCCTCGATATTGGGGGAAACTTTGTCAGATACAAACGTCAAAATGAATTCCATGAGAAATCCTTGTCATAAGATTGCTGCCAACACCCCCTCCACCCACACCATGAACCATCATTCCATCATAAATAAACCTTCCCTTTGGAACCAACAAAAAAAAAACTCTTACAAGTCAAAAGATCAAAATCAAATGTCAAAGGCCATTGAATCAATCAAAAGGACAAGTAGACAAATGAAATTAAAATGGATCCCAAAGAAAGATGGATCAAACAAAGACACCAAGTCAAATACAAAATTCAATCACAATGTGGAGCCACAAGACAAGAGGACTCTCACATACAAAAAATATCCACCTCCTTCAAAATGGTCATCAAGCAAGGAATCTAAAGGTGTTGGTTCCAAATGCCATCCCTCCAAAATCTGTCATCCAACATCCCAAGTTTGGAAAATAAAAAGTGATTCATCCAAACGTCCAAACAACATTTCCACATCTTCCATCATCTGTCATAATCCTACATCTCGCCTAAAGTCCAAAAATCTCACGTCACAAATCCGTCACATCATGGCAGCAACTCTTTACCACAAGGACTCTCATGGAACTCTATTGCGATGTGTGTATTTTGATAAGGCCAACTCTAGTATCAGAAAGGATCACAATGACATCGATTAGTTGTATACAAGTGCTACGATCCTGACAAGACAACTCCTTCAGCAAGGTCATTATTGGCATATCATGGCACCAGTCTCTACATTGGCACCGTCAGTGGATTCAGAATAGTCAGTGGTAATCTAAAGCATCCAAGCTATCCACAATATCAAAAACACAAAAAAAAATCAAAAAATCAAAAAATCGTCACCCTGATGAAAACCTAGCAAACATGCATCTTGGTGACACCAAAAAAAAATCAAAAAGTCAAGAAAATAGTAAAGAGAAAAATTTCATCCAATGGTGAAAACCTAACAAACAGGCGCCTTGGATAAGTACCATGATGAAAACCTGGCAAACAGGCGTCATGTGTAAAATAAATCGTCTATGTGTACTTTTACACTTGGGGGCAAGTCGTCTCATTTTCCCATGCCTTCCTCATGACATTGGTGTTCATCTAAGCCCTATCATTTACACGCATTTTTTCCCACTTACCTCGGTCTTGACATAAAACTAGCTCACATAAATCATGCTTTGGGAAAACTCGACATATATATCCTTCGGTCATACATGATTCATGAAACATCATGTCATTGACCGTCATAGTCTTATTGTCCTTATATGACATAGTCCTTGAAAATCATATGACAATTCCATTAGTCTCATGTCTCCTGTCTTTTACCAAGGCCACCCCTATCCTTTCATGCATGTCACCTATCTTGGCTTTCCCTTGTCAAACGGTATAAGGATAATCATCATCCCATCTAGTCCTAACCAAGTCATTCCAAATGCAACGAGTCTAATCCATACAAGCACATTATCCAAAATTTTACTTGACTGCGTTCCTGGCCTAGCTGTAGACCTCCATACTTTCGTCACATTATCATCATCGTCCTCACGTTGTTTCGGGATGTGTCCTTCCCACGTCAAACAACGTTGTCATCACCTATCAATTGGTATTCAACTTGACTAGGGGCACAATCATGTTTGTCCTTAGATTCTCATATGTAGGAATCAGTCATATGCATTTTTCACGATCCTCTTAAATGTCAAAATCCAAAAACATCATAAAATGTCCTGAAAAAAGACCAAAAACATCATAAAATGTCCTAAAGAAAGAACTAAAAATCATAAAACATCCTGAAGAAAAACACAAAAACATCCAAATCAATGTCAAAATCCTAAAATGGAGTCAAAGTTAGTCATGTCAGTCAGTTCATGTCATTGTCGAACTATGTTGTCTCTGCACATTTGCTACATAGGCAAGGCCATCAGTCGATGAGTCGAGACATTAGGTGGAATCCTTTTTAGGTTGGTCAAATAAAATCATGGCATTTGTCACAATTGTCACATCGATCAAATAAGTCAGATGTCATCAAACTCAGACACAAGACAGTCATTTGAAATGTTAATATCAAAATTGGTCAAAATCAGACAGCACAGTCCAATCAATCATACAGTCAACATCAATCAACTTGCCAAAACATATTAATCAAAACAATGTCAGTCTCGTCACTCTTTGGTCCTCTTCAAGATGTGTCCTTCTCGGATTTGGACCTCGTCAAAGTGTCCCTTTCCTTTTTCAGGATGTGTCCTTCCTGACAATAGGCCCCGTCAAACTGTCAGCACCATCAAATTGGCAAAACTCTTAAACTGTCAAAACTGTCAAACCGACAAGAAATCAATTCGCAACAAAATCGCAAACAAAATAAAATGGTTGTTAATCTTTCCGGGTCTATCTTGTCTTATCTGACTATCTTGGCCATTTTGTCTTATATTTTTACTCGTTTTGTCTTTGTCATGTTACTAGCTACCTCGGAGGATGTCCCATGAAGGGATTTAGAAAGTGGCGACGTCGCCGGGTTTGCGTTATTTCTTTGACTGTTGTCTCTGGTTTTCCTCGACAAAAAAGACTGGAGCAATTCTGTTCTTTAGTATGAGTTAGGACATTCGTTGTCTATGACTGTCTATTTTTCAAATGGATGACCTTGCACACCTTGGTCTATGTCATATCATGGTGTTTGTTGTCCATTTGTGTCATTTTACCGCCTAATGATGATTAAGAGCAATAAATATTAAAGTCCTATGGCAATGTTTTGAAGGATTTGGTCTAGGAACTAACATGCATCTTCTTTAGTCTTGTCATCTTCTCTCACTCATCTCATATAGGCATTGCATCCATATCATCATCCATATCTTTTGCACTAACATTTCTTTGTCTCTTCATATTCTAGTCTTCTCATTAATTTCAAGAGCACACCCATGTTCTTGGAACCTATCTGTCCTCTTGAAGGGGCATACCGTAACCCTCCTTGTCATTCTTCCTCATCTTATTTTGCACTGGGGCATATCTTTGACTTATTTTCTTTGTCACAATGTGACAAGCAATATTATGACAAAGAGGGGCAAAATGTAGACACCTAAAAATGACCTAGGCCTGCAAGCTTCATTTTTACCACTTTCGTCCTAGTATAATCGTGACATTTAATTATGTCTTTGGTCCACATTCAACTATTGATTAAATAATTCATAATTATTTAATTAATTCATGTCCTTTTATTCTCCATGATTATTAAATAAATAAATTTTATTTATTTATTAAATACGCCATTAATTGTCTAACTCTTCCCATAATTAAATAAATTTCTTAATTTATTTAATTACCTTCTATTCACTTTATTCTTTCTAATTATTAAATAAATAAGTTTTATTTATTTAATATGTCACTAATTGTCATAATTAAATAAATTGATTAATTTATTTAATTAATTAGTCTTATCTTCTAAATTAAATAATTAAATTTAATTATTTAATTGCTAATTTGATATTCTTCTCATTTTAAATAAATTAAATTATTTAAAATGTCATCTCATTCTTAACTACAGGCTCATTTTGGTAAATAATTCAAAAACTAATTATTTACTATTTCTCAAAATTTCACGTTTGGAATTAATTTAATTCCAAATCGGTAACTTTCCTCCAAGAGTCAAGTGATCGGGCAAGTTCTTGACCCTTCTAAAACTGATCTTTAGTCCACTCTTTATCTTCTTCACTTTCGAAAATCTTTATTTTTGAAAATATTTCTTCATTTATTCCCCATCGTCGATCTGATTCTCTGAGATGACATCTTGACCGCTCGATTAATGATTTTTCCCTAACCCTAATTAGGGATTATCAAATTTAATTTGGGCCTCTCATTTTAGGTTTTGGGTCAGAATGCAATCTCACCCGTCCATTCAAAATGACATTTTCTATAAAATGTCATTTTCCTCTCACTTTTCGATTACACACACATACGTTGACATATTACATAGACGCGTCGCACTTGCACACTTAGGTTCTCATTGCAATTAGTGTCTTTATTTGATCAAATCTTAGTATGTTTAGACATTGGCAATCATAGTCATTTAAGCATAGGCATTAGACATTTATGCAAATCCTTCAAAGCTTGGTGTAGGACATAGACATCCATTTGCAGATTGCTCGCACGATGAATCTGAGGGCAACACGTCAACCAGCAAGCTAGAAG
>VDFB02358134.1:143240318-143251119 GCA_007258455.2 Sequoia sempervirens
GTCCTTAAGAAATCTGGCACCTATCTAAAGTATGTGAGGGACCAATATGGGTCACATTTAGAGAAGAACAAAAAGTACGAGCATCCCCCCATGATTCCAGAGAGGGAGTGGAAGGACCTGGTGTCAGATGGAAAGGAGAAGGCTGAAAAGAAAAAAGGAAAGACACCACCGGGCCAAGGAAGGTATGTGATACTATCAACAATGTAATTATATATTGATTACTCTTTATTTTTACATAATTTAGCATATTTCAAACTTTCATAGGCTGCCCGACACATTGAAGGCAACAAAGGCAAGACTAGAAAAATATAGGCAACACAAATTTGGCTCTGGTGGTTATATGAAATTAGCCGCACAAATTGTAAGTATCAATAAATGAAATATTGTATCCAAATAATAAATTGAAAATAAATTTGGTTTTATCACACCATAAAAGAAAAATTTATGATCTTATGCAAAAATGTAGGGCTCTGAATTCAACATAGTTCCCATAGAAGATGACCTGAAGATTTCCTTCCAGCAAGGCTATGGAGCTGTGGCTAAACACCTAAGAGTCTTGACTGGGCAAACACAATCTTCCACTGCATTCGACACGCAGGTAAATAAACTCAATAAAATTTATTTAAAATTGAATACTTGTGCAATCTATTCAATATTAATTTTCACCATAAAGTAATTACATGCCTATTTGTTTTAAACATTCAAGCAATGATAATATTGCACATGACATTGGAATGCAGCCTGCTGAGGGTGGAGCACAACCTATAGATGAAGGTCATGGTGTGCATCCCAGTACTTTAGAGCATGTAGAGCGTGATCAACATGTTGAGCACGATCAGGCTAGAGAAGATCAAGAACATGATGTGGCCCCATCAGATAAAGAGGACCACTCTGAAGTTCTTTTAAATATATTCAATTGCAATTGGTGTATTAATTAATGTAACCTTTCGTGTTTCAAATGTAGAGCATGTAGAGCGTGATCCAACATGTTGAGCATGATCGGAGCTAGAAGGTCGAGGGGAACATGATGTGTGGCTACATCAGGTAAAAGAGGACCACTCTCATGTTCTCTTAAACATATTTAATTTCAATTGGTGTATTAATTAATGTAACCTTTCATGTTTCAACTGCATATCAGGATTTAGAGGGTGTTCAACATGTTGAGCATGAGTCTATAACAAAAGTTCAGAAATATGATGTGGACCCATCAGGTAAAGAGAACCACTCTAATGTTCTTTCAATTAATCAAATACTTGTAACAATAATAATAAAACATATCGGTTTAACATTTCTTTCTTAAATTGTTAGACCCCCCTTCTTGAGTGATCCACTTCATGGCCGAGCGACTAAGTACGTGAATCACGAGTAGGGCATAACAGCTAAAGGGGGACAAAATGAACTAGAAAATGATACTCCACTTCAAAATTTTTTTAGCTTTAAAAATAAACAAAAAAAGTGATTGTAATCATATCATGACAACCATATTTTTGATAATATGTAAAAAATTAAAGAATGAATATTATATGTTAATGAATGAATTTGAATATGTTAATTAATGAATGTTATATGTTAATGAATGAATGTTATATGTTATCAATGGATGAATGAATGTTATATGTTATTAATCGATGAATGAATGAATGTTATATTTTATTAATGGATGAATGAATGATTAATGTTATATGATTGGGTATGGGAATTGAGAGTGATGTGAAGGGGAGGGGGGGAGGGCCAAATGAGCTTCCGCCATCACGTGGTTGGCCCTGTTAAGTAGAGAATATTATTATTCTCGAAACAAAGAGAAACTCAATAAGGTAATGCACTTTTCAATATAAGAAATGCATCATTTGAAGCATCAAACCAATATGCAAAGATGAAAGAAAGTGCTAACTTTTCACTATGGTGGCAGAAAAATTATTCTTTATACCCTGAATCCATGTTATGCAACATAATTTGAAGTTGTTTCCATTCCAATGTTCTGAGTTTAGTTTGTTTGTATGGATTTTTATGAATACCACATTGTGTTGTGTATGGATTTGGTTTCAAAGCTCTGTTTCTTCTATTTTTAGTGGTGACATAACTCTAAAATTTGACTTTTGTGCATAACGGGTTAGTGGAAAAATTGACAGCTCTGAAGGGTTTAGAGGCTTGATTGAGATAGATACACGGATATTTGGATCTTGTTGTTGATAGAGGCTTCCATAACCATGAAATTTTGCACCATCTGCAGGTATGCAAAAGTTTCTCTACTTACATTCATTCTTGATCATAAATGTTCTAAATTTTATTAATGCTTCAAACTTAAGATTCGTTTCATTGTTATAATGATCAAAATGTTATAATTTTCTATACATTCAAGCATTCTCTTGCCCCCTAACCTTTGCTCTCTCCCCCTCCTTTTACTAATTTTCTTTGTCATAAAAGATTCACATTTACATCTCATTTACACAAATTTATCTGAAGCGCTAGGAGTGAATAAAGATATGTAAAAGATGATGGATTATGTCTAAACAACAACTTTCCATCATATAGCTAATTAAATCCTTAATATTTGAATAGTTTAGAGCTCGAATAATGCTTGTATATGCATGTGTAGCAATAAGGGAGCCTATGTGAAGATTGAAATTTAAAACATCACTTTGGTATTTTTCCTTAGGCGGTGAAATGATATTTTGAGTAATACAAACCTACACACACATTGATATTTTTCGGCATTGCATTGAGGAATTTTTTTTCTCTTATACCTACCCTCGGCTCGACATGGAGGTATATAATATTGGTTCACGGGTTTATTTTTGTAAGTAGTTAATTTCATAGAGGAAGACTAAAATCTTCTTAATGTCACATGTTAGGTGTGAAAGCATATGAATCCACTTGTTGAAGGCACCATTTTGTATTCATCCAAAACTGGTTTGTTCTTTTATGTTTCTTGCATGTGTTTTTAGGCTCTAGAGAGATGTAGCTGGCTCTTTCCTTTGCACTTTTCATCTATTTTGATGATTACAGTAGATTGTCCTCATAATTTTTCATGTAGATCTGTTTGTAACCTTATTTTCTACCAATCAATTTGAAAACCACTCACATATTAGGGACCATTTCACTAACTTGTAGTCATCCATTACTTCATATGTTGTAGGTTGTGTCTGTGTGCCAATAAATCCTGATGATTGCGAGAACTTTAATCCTACAAGTGTACCCAATCTTTCTCAAGTAAAAGTCTTACCTTATTTTATAGTACTTTAAATGGTTAATTGAAGGTGCTTCTTTAGATCTGAGATAGTTGAATCCTGGATTAAAATATGGTATTAGATGGGCAGTATAATGATAAAATTGAGCTCCATTGAACACAAATTATGAACATAATTTACTGGACTATGAATAGTGTTACAATTATAATTATTTCTCCTTTACCTACCTCTACATTAATGAAAAGATAGCGGATATTGGAAGTTCATTACATGTCTCATGTATGTGTTAGTATTTTAATTTTTTTTAAGTTGTTCAAGAGCTTGATTAGGTCAAGAATATGTTCTACAAGCTCTGTTCTCTTGACACTACTCAACATTTTCCCTACACATTTTCTCTTCAATCCACGTTTCTTAACTCCTTCCCTTGTTAGCCCTTGGTTGTTCTCAAGTGTAATATTTTTTCTATGCATCTTGCAGTCTGTATGTATGATTAGTCATCTCTTATGAAGCATGGATAGCCTTTCATGGAATTGTTGTTGTAATTAGACAATTGCCATTGTGAGAATAATCATTTAATTTGTATGGAAGTAAGTCTTTTTCATATTATTTGACTTGGTATTGTAAACTTGTCTTTGCAGGATTCTCTCGAGGGGAACAACAGAACTGTGATGATAGGTAGAGTTGTACAACACCATAAATCATTTAGCATTATCAATATATTGCTTATAGAATACTCTGTGCAAGTAAAATGGAATTTGCAATGACAATTGGTCTCGAATTCAAATATGAATATAAGTACATTATAGACAAGAAGATGGTATCTATTCTATGATTTAAAGAACCCCAAAATAAGAAAATTAATAGGTTCCATTTGTTTACTTTCTCTTAGACACTTGTTTAATTGGCGAGACCCTCAAAATGTCTTGCTAATAACCAGCAGTGTTAAAAACTCCTGAAGAGGTCAAGTGTGACATTGGATCTGTCTTGCCGACGGAAGTCATCGGCAAGACATGGACTATCGGAGTGAGTTTTCTATCCTGTGTCGATGATTGATCTCTCACTGATGGGTTGGCTTCGGTGGTCATCGCCAAGAGTCTCCGTGATGGTACATTTCAACGAATTTTTTAAAAAAAAAATTGCATTGTTTCGTCGTAATTTCGACGAAACCCACTGACGAATCACCGAAAAGGTCTGACGAAGTTGCTATAACTGCGACAAAGGCTTCATTGTAACTCCTTGCCCATTTCATCGCAATTTCAATGAAGGCCACTGACGAGTCACATAAAAGGTCCGATGAAGTTGCTTAGTTGCGATGAAGGCTTCGTCATAACTCCTTGCCCATTTCGTCACAATTTCGACGAAGGCCACCGACGAATCACAGAAAAGGTTCGATGAAGTTGCTTAGCTGCGACGAAGACTTCGTCGTAACTCCTTTCCTATTTCATCAAAATGGTGACAAACTTCTGGTGTTGTTTCGACGCTTCGGAAGAGCCATTGCAATTGCATTTTGGTTGTAATTCGTCAGTGGATACACGAAGTTTTCATCAATATTCTGATGAACATCCAAGTCATTTTATGATGTCGACGACCGATGAATTTGCGCCGTTATTTCGACGTTTAATTCATCGTCATAATTTCGACGGAAAAATAGCAACGAATTTTTTTTCGTCAATTCGTCGATTTTCTAACAAATGTTTGTCGAACGACCGACGAACGTTCGTTCAGAAAATGGAGTCAAATTCAGTAGTGGTTGTAGTTGCATTCTGGAATGAAATGCACAAAGTGTTAGGCTTGCAAACTTAAACCTCCAGGATCACCCTATAACCGTTATATTAACAAAGATCAATGGTTTAGAATTTGTTGTCAATGTAGGAGTAAATCATAAATGGCTTGCTTTAAATGTTGTCAGCCATGTACTAATTGTGTAGTTCAGAAGTAACACGTAGACGTTTCGGTTTCATCCACTTTAACGTTCAAAAAAACAACACTTTCTATTTCTAAGTGATTTTATTTTGAAGTGAGAGGGTCAACACACAGGGAGATTTCAGTCTTCAATTTGCTCATTGTAGTGCACCACCCTGTTCTAGGTTCCACAGTTCCACTTCCAACAAAGCCATTCCAGTAACCCAGTTTCAAGAATCAAAATCCGAGTAAGTTAAAGAATTCTTGAGGCTACGTTTCATCGTTTGACGTTTCTTAAAATCTTATTTTGTCAAACTTTGAAGCTAAGGTTTAGGGTTAAGAGGATTAAGAATTAAGAAAAATTAAGGACTAATAGAGAATTCACAATTTCACATTGTATCAACATGTCTACCATCAACAATGCATGATATCTCTGCACATTTATATCAAGCCCTCAACAAGCACAAAAATGCATTTTCCATGGAGGAAATAGATGAGTTTAAGAGAAAGTATCATGCGATTTCTTTCTTAAGAAATCATACGTGTGCTCATGATTTGCAATTTTCTAATGTACCTTATGCTAGAAAGAGAAGGTTTTGTTACCGTTATGTTCCTGACATAAACAAACTAGTTCCTTCTCATGATTTTGTCTCCAAACAAAAGCAATTGTTGCAAGAAGCAAGCTTGGTTAATGGTCCACAAAGGGAAAGAAACTAGTCTTCTTCATTTTGATCATCTGGTTTCCTAAATTGTTATTCTTTGGAAAAAGGTTAATTTTGTCTAATTTGTAATGGATTTTGGCTTCTCAATGAAATTGGATCAGAAATAGTGGTTTTTCTTATGTAATGGGGATTTTTTGTAATTGGGTTACAATGCAATGGGTCCTCAATGTAATGGGTGTTGTTCAAGCATATTTTGTATGAGGAAAATGAAATTGGGAGATCCATGAAATCTGGTTAATGTGGTAATGAGTCAGTCTGTCACTTCAAGTCTATGTAATCTAGTCGTTCTTGTAAAGAGTCAGTCTGTTTCTCGAGCTATAACTAGGGGTTTTCTTCCTAGTTCTTTCCCACCGGTATGCTTGCATGAACCAGGGTTTTGTAAAACTAATATTCACTATTAATATAATTACAATGGTTTACCACTTTTACCTAAAAAAAAAAAAAAACCATGTCTACCACCAGTACCACTAGAGCAATGTCGGATAAAAAAATACATTATGCAAAATTGCTTAAAACCCCAGGTTTCACTGATGAATACCATGATATTTTATTATCTTGAAACCTATGGTAGGCATACCTCAGAACTTATATTTTCATCTCAAAATAAGGTTGCAAAGCAAATGCAAGTTAATAGTACCAATGCACCATGGGTAACTAGATTAGGGTGCAAGATGTTACATGAGGTTTTCCCTTGCCCAAAATTTATCATGGTTTGTGCCCTAAATTATAATGATAACAAAAGAGCAATTGTTAATAAAGATAGAAAAGAAGAATTTTTATCCATTAATGTAGAAGAACTTGGAAAAGTGTTGGGGTTTACAACCGAAGAATTTGGAAATGTCCATATTGACCTAGAAAAGCTTGCTAGTGATTATGAAGCAGTGCATGAAATGGAGAAAAAATATTTCTTAAATAGAATAGTTCAGGATAGAAACAAATTGAAAGGTGATCATAAGCCTCCTTATGATTTGGATATTTTTAAACCATGGGTTCAAGATACTATTTCCATGCTAGCATTTTTCCTCAGATTGGATAGCAATTTGGAAGTGGGTGCAAGCCTCCTTGAAATGGTATATAATATCCATTATGGTGTTCCACATGTCAAATATAATTTTATTGGGCACATTGTAGAATCCATGCATAAACAATTTTTAATGATTAAAGGAGGTTCCACCAAGACATTTAGGTTCACAACCTACTTATGCTATCTTTTTCTATTCAAATTTAGAGGAATGTTTTAGATCAACAAGCTTCAGATTCAACCCTATAGTAATGTTGAGGAAAAGAAAATGGCTCCAATATATGAATGGACCATTGTGATAAGGATGCATGATTCTTGAAGGAACTACAATCATTTTGTAAACTACTTTTTGGCTCCATTGCATCAAGCAATTGCAAATACTCCAATGCCTAGATTTCCTATGTCATGTAGAAACTGCATTCAACTAGGAAAAGAAATACAATTGATTGATTGGTACTTAATGGAAGAATATATTGTGCTAATATTTTATGGATCAGGATTACATCCATACAAACTTCCAATACATGTGACAAAAAGGGTTTTTTCTTTGGAATATGTAAGGTAGATGCAGAGTACCGATGAACTACACTTTACCGGTTAGCAAAAGAAGACCTTATTTCCTTATTTACCTTTTTCATGTGGAGGGATCACATTCGAGAGAAAAGCATTTAGTGTTGCACATAATCTTTTGAATTTTTTTGATTTTGATGCTATCTGTCACTAGCAGTATGATCCATGTGACACCATCAAATCAATGATTGTGCTCAATAAGAATGTTGCAAGTAGAATTCAACATCAAAGTAAACCCTTGCTTAAAAACTTGAGAAACAAGGATTCTTGGGATGAGGTCAAAATAGAAATGGAGAAAAGTGTTGCTGAGAATGGTATTTCTTTTGAATAGTTCTTAGTAGAAATTACGACATTGCATCGAAAGACAATTAGGAGGTACAACATTTTTTATGAAAAAAGTCATAAACCATCTAGCAGAGTAAAAATGTCAGATTCTCTAGAGAAGGAAGTTACAGAAAAAAAAATTGGTCACAATAAAAAATTACTACCTTTTGGTCTATGAGGAAGGAGCTAGGTGATCCAAGAGCTCTTGTAGAGCATGGAGATAACAAAGAAGATTGTGAGTTTAGCAAATTGTGGAATATAGAGCATCCCGATGAGGGTATGTGCAAGATCATGGTGGGCCAAAAAGTGGCAATGAAGAGAAAAACACATCTTCCATCGACCCAAAAACACGAAAATACCGTGTTGACTTTTTTTAGGCTCAGGTGTCAGTTCACACCACCATAGCAAACACCAATCCTAGTTTTCCATATCGGATATCCGATCCAAATCAGATATTTGATTTGTAAAAAGCATATATATACAAACTTTGTCGTTGTTTTAAAGTCATTTCACAGTCAACAACCCGCGGGCACACAGTGAAGAGATTCTTCGAATAACGGATATCCGATTTGGCCAAAATCCGATTTGAAAAGGTAAGATTTATTTTTTTTATTTGCTTTGATTCAATTTTGAATTAGATTTGGATAATTTCAAATATTTTTTTGTGGATTTTTTTTAAAAATAGGGTTTTTGATTGAATTTTTGTGAAAAAATTGAGTTTAGAATGGATTTTGATAAAAAAAATGAATGTTTTTGTGGATTTTTTTTCACAATAGGGTTTTGATTGAATTTTTATGAAAAATTTTGAATTTAGAATGGATTTTGATAAAAAAATGAATGTTTTTTGTGGATTTTTTTTCAAAATAGGGTTTTTGATTGAATTTTTATGAAACAATTGAGTTTAGAATGGATTTTGATAAAAAAAATGAATGTTTTTTATGGATTTTGATTTAAAAATAGTGTTTCTTATGTATTTGTATTAAAAATTAGAGAATTTTATAGATTTTTGTTAAAAAGTAGGGTTTTTTTTGGATTTTTTTTAAAAACTAGGGTATTTTTATAATATTTTTATTTATATTGTCTAATTTTAATTAGATTAATTATTTTTTAACTTTAATCAGGCATTATGGCTGTTGAGAATGAGAATGCACAAATTCCACCAATTGAGAATGAAAATCCACCAGCTAAGAATCAAAAGAAACAGAAATGCCAAATGCTCCATCACCCGCAACCATCAATTGAAGACTTAATTCATGAAAAATTGGAGCAATTGAGGGGCATTTGTGATGTTTATAAGAAAATCCCTCAATTATCCCTTATGTTAACCACATTGATAGGAATAATTACAAATGTAGAAACCCTCTCCACCCAACATAATGCCTTTCATTCGTGGCGAGAAACCATGAGGGAATATTATGCATGTGAATTTTCTTATGATGATGTGAAAGATCTCCAAATAACAAAAGCCCAAATAGCCTCTTTATTTATTAACCCTAGCACTGGTTTGCCAGTTAATGTTAACAAACCAAAACTTTCTATAAAATGGTGCACGCATAGGGGCATAGTAGATAACTTTTGAGATCGTTGCTGTATGGTTTTTAATAAACCACCCAACAATAATCTTGATGTACCTTTTTACTTTATTAAAAAATTATATGCTGAGTTTTTGTTAGGGTGTCATGTCAATTACTTTGACATTAAACCCTTCCAGGGCGTTGGTGGAGGTATGCCCCAGGATAGGCCAGGGGTAGCTAGAGTAGTCAGGCGCCCACATGTTCCCCATCCTCCCCTTCCTCCACCACCTCCAGTACAACATCCAGATATTACGGAGGATGCAGCCACACAAACTATCCAGGCCATTCACTCTTTGAGTGGTATTTTGGTTTCCCATGCTTCTTCAGTAGCTTAGCCACAATTTGGTGATCTTGGCAATGGATCCAGTGCTACTGCATCATCCTCCTTGGGTCCACATATTTGTGTGCCACATATTTTCAATACGTGCCAGCAAATATTCTTGGGTCCTATTGTACAACCCCCTGAGCATCCATTAGACACTTCTGATTATGACATCCAGGATGTGGAGATTATAGCAGATCACACGCAGGGGAGTGGAGCACACCCTACATAGTCCTCTCCTACTAGAGAGGTGGGCATTGGAGTAGTTACATAGATAACATTTAAGGTGTAAATTCATAACTTGCATTTTTTTTTTAAATGAATATTAATAAGAGATAGTATCAAGTACTAATATTTATTTACATGGTCTATTTAACAGTTAATTTCTAAGGAGGAGCTCACACGGGTGACTGATAGCACCCTTAGGGCCATTTCATTTGGCCTTGAGATGCACACAGTATGTATTTTTGCACTCACTCATTTACATTTTTTTATTGTATACTTGCTTATCATTTGAATTGTCATTAATGAAATTATATATTAACTTATATGTTTATCTTATTCTCTGCTTGTAGGAAACACCTAGTGCGAGTGAGGTGCGACGATCTCCAGACTATGGAGGCACAATGTTAGATAAGGGAAAGGTAATTGAACTCAAATTTGATTGAATTAAGATTTATAAGATCTTTTATTGATTATGCATACATTGAAATAGATTCGTAGTTTCATATATACTTGTCATTTTTATGTATAGGCGGTTGTGAGCTATACATCATTGTTGATAAGTGCCACAACATCTGAAGGAGTAGGTATTCGAACACCTAAAGGAGGAGGTGTTGAAACACCTAAAGGAGATACAGAAAAAGATCAGCCTAAAGAGGTATGTGTTTATTTTATTTTGTGCTTGGTAAGTATGTTCTTATTATCGACAATTCTATGCTAACTTGGATCAATTTCATGTTTTTGTTCACATATATAGATTGACGTTACAAAAGTTGGTTTGGTTAGTTCTTTGAGAGGGGTATATTCTAGGACTCCTGACCCTTTGAAGAGACGTATAGACGTATATTTCGGTAATCAAGATTTCCCACTTTAGAGTTCAATTATAATTCAATGTGCATTTCGATTTTATGTTAATTTATTTTATTTTAAACTATATAGTATAACTAATCTTAATT
>VDFB02358134.1:143851219-144007895 GCA_007258455.2 Sequoia sempervirens
AAAGTATGTTTTGTATTGAACGATGTCAGTTAATAATGCATCATTGAATAAACCAAAGATAAATACCCTAACTTTATGGCAAATTTGTGTCAATTAATTAGCTGCATTAACTCCATCACCATGGAAACTTGTGTTTGGTGAACAACATTGAAGTTGCTCATTGAGAAAACCCCATCCACTTCTGGTTTTTGGTGGTTGTCGAGCCTATAAGACAAAAGTTAGAAAACTTGCATCCAGCTTTACATGCACCAGATAGCATGTAATTTTGCAATACTTAAATATTCTGCTAAAATTAGGATGAGTACCAAGAAAATGGGATCTCCTAGCAAGAAGAGATGCACCCAAATACATATATGAAGCATTGAATTTGGGAATGTACAAACTTCTAAAGCTGACTTTATAAAGAGGTTAAATATTGAATAGTAATGAACATTCAAACTCAGTTTCAACAGCATGCAGGTTAATAACAATTACATAGTTTCCATCAGTTAAGGAAACAAGTTCCTGGATAAATCAACACCACAGCTATGGCTTTCACAATTAATGAAGTGAATGAACCAAGTGAATCTGTATATATTGGAAAGCAATATTTTCCTTGGAAACTATGCCTGCTGAAAATATGCAAGAGGAGTATTGGCATGATAGATATTGAGTTGACAATGACCAAATGCTTACACTTAAACAATAGGACTGCAACAAAATGAGGCCAGATTGGTCAAATGCCAAAATCAAAACAAAAGGATGATAGATAATCTTGTTATCACCATAAACCACAATCTTAATTGCTCAACTCATAAAAGAGTCTGGAGTGGGGATAATATAATAAGTCATAAGGTCTTGGACTGGATTATTAATGTAACTAATCATTTTGTTCATATCTTTGTTAAATACAGATGCAATTCAGTGTTACCGGATACGCCAGCCTACCTGCCCTGGTACGCATATCAGGGTATCTGATACAGATTCAGATACGGTACGGCATGGGCGCGACATGGATACCATATTTGAAAGTGCCAAAAAAAAATTCTATTTCTTGACGTGCCTGATACGGCGGGATTCAGACGCCCAAAAAACTGCACCAAACCTTAACATTCACTGCATAACATTCTAATTTTCTCACAAAAAACTGAAGATTTTTTAATCTAAAAATCTATAAGTCGTCCCTAGCCACGATGATTCTGTACGAGTTTGCAGTTTCTTGGATTATTTGGCAAAAAAACAGTGACCCGACGTAGGCATTCATCTTTTCTTATTTTTAACGTTTGTGAATGTTGCCACTTCGTTCTGGTTGTCTTTGAAAATTCCAGCCCTGCGTCACCCTAAAGCTTTGCCTCCTGTGTCTGCGTCGCCCTGAGGCTTTTGAACAATAGAAATTCATTCCACATCATTCCACCTCAACTTTGGAAAAATTAAAAATTTAAAACCATTCACCTTTAAAACATTTACAATTCCACATTCCAAAAAGTATTTGCGATTTAAATCTTATATTTTATATTTAAATATTGCCTTTCGAAAATCTTTGCCGTTTAAATCTTATAATTATATTTTATATTTAAATATTGCATTTCAAAAATCTTTAAAGTTCAAGTATTTGGATATTTTAAATCTTTAAAGTTTAAGTCTTATATTTTATATTTAAAGATTTAAAGAAAAATATTTAAATAATTATAAATTGAATTTCTAAATCACAAATTAAAAATTTAAAACCTTTGCCGGATGCGATTCCCTTAATAATTTTTGTTTTATAAATTGAATTTATAATTATTTAAATATTGTATAATTTTATTAGAATTTTGAAAAAAAAAATTAATTTTTCATGTTTAAATTTTTAAAATTATGTTTAAAATAAATTAATAATGTGTTTTATAAATCCATTTATAATAAATTATGATAAAACTATATTTTAATGATAAAACTATGTTTTAATTTTGTTTTAATGATAAAATTATATTTTAATATAATTATTTTGGAATATGTAGCAATTATATGTTCATATTGCTCCTAAAGTAACGAAAAATCTTCTCTAATAAGAAAAAATGTTATATATATGTGTGCATATGTGTGTTTTATGAATGCCATATCTTGACGTATCCATATGAGAGGTCTTGAAAAATGGCCGTATCCGTATCCGATACCGTACCCGTATCCATATCCGTGTCCATGTCCATGCAACTTTGAGATGCATATATCAAGCAAAAAGGGACCAAATGAGTAAAAGATAGGGGAATTTTGTTTTCATTATGCAGGTCTACTATACTGGATTATTTTGTTTGTTACCTCATGAATGCTACCAAGCAACGAATATTTGCAGAGTACATGCCAAATACCTGCCCCTAACCTGTTGAGAATCCATTCAAGACTAACTGAAGATTTATTAAGATAGCGAAGATTGAAAGATGAAGAATAAAGAAATGTAAAAGATGATATTATTACTGCATTGAGAAGATAACTTGGGGATATCCATGCCCTGTTTATTTTTTTATTCTGGCTGTTATTTCTTTATCCTGTTATCTTCAATGGTCCATAGGTTTTTCTTCTAATAGTGGATAAACCAAGTTACAAATTAACAGATTGAGTAAAACTTAGATCCTTTCAAAGGTTGAAAGCAAGCCATAAACCTGGGAAATTATGGAAGTAGATGTAATAATTGGTGACACTCTTTCAACATTCCAGGCAGAAATCAATCTAAAGTGAAGACTGGGAAGACTGGCAGGTGAGAGAATTGAGAATCCTGCTTAGAAGTGCTTGGAATTCTGCTAGGCTTAAACTGTGTAGAAATGAAGTATCACACCTAAAAGCACAAATTTGATCTCTGGTCAAAAGAATTACTTTTGGTGGGGAATGGCATTGGATTAAAACAAAAACTTAAAACCATTGTGTTTATTGACATGTTAGTGTTGAATTTAGAGTAACCACCATTCTCTATGACACATCAAAGGGGAGAAGAGAGCACATCATAGCATAAGTAAAAATTTAAGCATAAAAATGCTCCTTGTAGGCCCATTAGACATTTCTCATCATGTAATGCATTTGAGAAATACCAACCACATCATGTGTGCACTGCCATTAAAATGCTTGATCAAGGCAAAATCAGATGGAATTAAAGATGCTTACTTCCTCATGAACAGGAGTTAGCCGCATAAACCCAGGAGCCTTATGTACTTTTGGAGAGACCACATCTTCCACATCTGAACCCGACTCTGCAGTAGACACATCACTACCCTTTGCCTGGTAAAGGTAGAAAAGACAGGAGCTTCACAAGCAGAAATTTAAATAAATAATGTCTAATTATAATATTGAGTGTATTTAGATGATAAAATACTTAACCTTTCCCCATCAAACATTCAGTTAATATATACTGAGATTACAAAGAGTCAATTTACCTTCAGGTAAAGTGACTTTCCATGTGAAACCGTTTTCCCTTCCACAGTTGATACAGTCACAATTTGTCGTGCACATCTGACTTCGCCATTCATCACCAACTGCCAATCCAAATAGACACACATTCAGAAAAGTGAGAAAAAATTAACATAAATATAACACATAACAAAGACTCAAAACCATGGATGTTTGTGAAAAAATGAAAATATGGGAGATCCCAAAAAATGGGAAATAAGTTTGAGCATATACATTTCGGAGAGAAAGAGACTTCTTTCCAATCAAATTCACTAGGTAAAATTTTCTTCATATAGTTTTTATTATTTTAAGATCAACAAAGGTTAAAGAAAGAGGGTCAACATTCATCCACTTTCTTGGAAAAACATAAGATTTTAAGATGTATGGCCAAAGGAAAATAACAAAGCATGGTTTTTTATTCAACTTGAAGGATTTTCACTACTAATGTCAAAATCATATACTGCAATTCTAATCAAGAGGACTATTTCTCACCAAAGAAATTCCTCTACCCGGTACTATCATAAAGCCACATTAATAAAGATCCAAAGGTCCACATACCTTCATGATATCAGGATCCTTCCATGGACCTCTATCCGATGCAAGGCACCCTCCTTGTGCAGAGCAGACACAAGTGCCACCCAAGAATTCAGGTAGTTGGCTGTTTGCAAAGCAAACAAATCATATATAAGAATTATCTCAACTCAATTTGCAAAGAGTAAGTACTAAATTGTCATTAAACAATGGTACAAACACAATCTGAACACTCAAGATAAAATTACAAAGTCATAAAGTGGCAATTAAGACACCTTGCTTCAATTATCTCTAAGAGCTTGCTCTGATATTTGTTTCCAAGTACCTGTACCAACAAAACAAATTTTCAATCAACTGAAATGTCAAATTCGTGAACAATTGGACAAGCAGGAAGAAACAAACTCAATGACACAGGAAAACTGATCCGCCCGAAATGGAATCATTCTCACATACATGTATCTTGGCAGTCGTCTTTGGATCAAGAAAATTCTTTATAGTGTTCCACAGCAATTTAAAACCAGAACCAGCATTGATGATAAACATCCGATGTAAGGTCTGCAGCAATTTAAAATGTCTATTGCTGTTAACCAGAACATATAACAAAAAATAATCGGTCACCAGTGGAAAATTAAACATGCATATTTTTGACTGAAACAAATTTTAAACCTACTTCTCAAGTCCATTCAAATGGAATTGTATACTCTAAGAAAATAATCATAAAATACCTCGGGATAGTTGTCACCATCAATTTTCTGTATACGTAAGATAAGATCTCTTGCAGACTTGTTGAAATTCTTTAGACCCTGAATTACAGAATATAATTAAGGAGGCACAGACGAAATCAATACAAAACAATAGCATACACTTCATGACCATAATGCTGTCCTGTCTGTGGAACAAATGCTATAGAAGATAGATATCCAAGGAAGAACAAGTCTACAAGATAAACAAGAATGTTGATATAAATCATACACAGACATACCACACCATCCAAATATGCAACCAGTTAATGTCAGACATACCACACCATGCACATCCAATATTGTTGTGGTTGAATCAATGTGTTTTTTCGCAGCAATGGAGCATGCAGGAAACTTAATGTTAATAGTCTTCTCAAACTCCTGCACATGATACTTCAGATATCGATCAATAGTTGTAACCTGCATGAGCTTGTTCACATCAACTTTGCCAATCCTCTCAATATAGACTGGTTTTCCCTCCTTGTCCACACCATGATGACCTTGTGGATAGTATTTGAGGACATCACCTAGCTCTTTGAATTCAAAATCCTAAAAGATACCAAATTGAGCATAAGTGGCTAGAAACATAAAATGCATTTAAACATCAAAGCTCTAGAATTATAGACAAGTACAGTTTTCCTCAACCTTTAATTTTAAGTTCAGCAGAGAAAATTAAGTAAATTTAGTGCTTAGTTCAACAACTGTAATAAGTGAAACTCAGAGAACGAGTCTGCTTCCATGCTATAAACCATGCTAAAATTTTATATCTATGAAATGCATATGCCTAATCTCTGAAGTGGTCAAGGTATTTTCCATATTTGCACCACTTGAGGCATGTAATCAAACCAGCAATATCTAAAATTGATGAACAAATTTTATGCAAAATAAGAGAATGTTAAACAAAAGAATTGGCAATAAAATATCGCTCCAAAATCAACAACCAGAATAAAATTCAAATTATTCACTCATGTTATATGAAGGCTCCCAAAGAATGCACAATCCTGGTCTTGCTCATGGTGGTGGCATAATTCAAAGTTCAACTGCCAAGATGTTATCCTGATGTGCTGTCCATTGTGATTGAAATTCAAACAACTTAGCTAGCTCACATTTTTCATGACATTCTAATCTAAGTTGCCGGTCCTGGTACAGGAATAGGTAAAGGTTTGGGGTCCATGTATGCTGGGTTACGACAAATTTTTTCCCTGGTACAGATACAGCTGTATATATATATGCACAAAAAAAACTCTATACAAAATTGAAAATACAAATACTGCTATAACTTAACCAATTGCATATATATAAATACTGCAAATATAATTAGCATTTGTACATTGTATATTGTGTAATTGCAAAATATACAATATATTCAAATATTTATTTGTATACTATTTATATTTATATTTGTATATATATGCAAAAAAAAATATACAATACAAAATTGAAAATGCAAATAACACAATAAGTCAACCAACTGCAAATATACAAATACTGCAAATATAAAGAGTATTGTATATTGTGTACTGTATAATTGCAAAAGGTACAATATAGTTGTATTTATATGCTATTTATATTTGTATATTTTCATTTGTATACAATTTCTATTTATATTCATATATACAATATACTATTTATATTTGGAATATACAATATACAAATATAATTGCAAAAAAATGTACAAATACAGTTACTTAATTGTTATACAATTGCCAGACTACATAAAATGGCATAATATTAATTGTGGCCTGTGCAAATATAGCTTTTATGATATCAAAGCCAAACTCATGAGTGCTGCAATATTTGAAAGCAGTGAACATTCCGCTGGGCAAGATGTATCTTGCTTAAGTCATACAGCTGATCTTGCTGTAGTTTCAAGATCAAACGTTCTCACACACATCTACTAGGCAAGATGTGCAAAAGCCATTCACCTGGCAGCACATTATTTACTCATTCCGAAAACTGTCACTTTGTACAGGACTTTTGAGAAAGGATGTTCTGGTCAAGGATCCAAACATGCTCTGGTCAAGGACAGTTTTTCCCTTTTTTTGGACAATTATTTCTCATTTATATTATGTCTAAATTTCCAGCTGTTCTCTAGTTCTGCCACTCATGAAGCATTTTTGCAATAGATCTCTACAGTACTATGATGTTGCCAAGATTGGTGATTTTGTGGTCTTTTCAATGCTTTACAGAACTGCTTGTCTCAAGTTTTAGTAACATATCCTGTCATGTATTTCTCTATTATTGATAAACAACTTCTCTTTTTATCACAAAGAACAACATCAATGATGGAAAGTGCCACAACTACTTCAATAGCGACAAATGAAGAAATCTATTATGAAATACTAGCATGAAAGCAACAATTTCAACCAAAAAGCTTAAGAAACCTACCAATAATAAACTATACTTCAATTTAGTCAACAGAGATGAAACTTAATTAATATGAACAAGCCAGACCTGCATAAAAAGAAAAATCTATACAACAATACTTACATCCTCAATGGTATCAGCACCATATTCTTTTCTCCACTGAAGCATGTCTGCCCACATCTGCTTTGTTTTTTCAATGTCAAATTTCCTCGCTTTCAAAAATCTGCATCACTCACATATTAGTGTAAGTTTTATCAGGAACTAATGTAACATAATTTAGATCAAACTACAGACCCTCAACAAGTTTTAAGAATTATCTGAAAAGTAGAAAACTCTTGTGCCAAGTGCTGCCATCCATAGCTTAAATCATAGCAGCAATAAATTTTTGTGGAGTATGTCGATCTGTGTTCTAATTTTGCTAGAATCATGTCCATTCTCCAATTGCAAGAATTTGGGGACTCACCCAGTTTCCACTACCAGTTATTTGAGATATCTACAGGTGGTTTTGTAAATGTCCAAGGCAATTTCCTCCAAAAAAAGAAACAGATAATCCAAGAAAAAAATGTGAAAAAAAAGGAGACTGAAGCAAAATGTTTACCATCATTCTGTTAATACAAGTAGAGGTAATTAGGTCCGGTATCTTAAATATATCTATCTGACAATTGAAATTCCCAAGAGATTTCAATGTCAAGGTGCCTATCTTGGATTTGTCACATTGGCACGATAGGTGCCTCAACATTGATATCCCTCAGTGTTTTTCAGATAGATATATTTAAGATATCTGGGCTAATTTAACAAGTCTAAAAAATTATTTCTAATTAGTTTACATGTTCTATCTAATTAGTTTACAAATTCTATATAATTAAAAAATTATTTAACAGCAACATTGATATAATTTATAAAATCATAATTAAATTATTTAGAATTTTATTTATCTAATTAGTTTACATGTTGAGGCACGATAGGTGCCTCAACATTTATATCCCTCAGTGTTTTTCTGATAGATATATTTAAGATATCTGGGCTAATTTAACAACTCTAAAAAATTATTTCTAATTAGTAATTACTAATTAGTTTACATGTTCTATCTAATTAGTTT
Source organism: Sequoia sempervirens (assembly GCA_007258455.2). Taxonomy (NCBI): domain Eukaryota; kingdom Viridiplantae; phylum Streptophyta; class Pinopsida; order Cupressales; family Cupressaceae; genus Sequoia; species Sequoia sempervirens. The sequence continues at coordinate 143,859,353 of VDFB02358134.1, forward strand.
ACAAATATGATGACTTAAGATGATGATGGGCTCTATCACTTACATAAAATTATCACAATAGTTATCTTCAATATTGCTCTTCAAATATTACTAGTTCATAGACAAAGAAAGAAGCATAGAAGATTAAATATATATTTCAAATAAGGATAAAATTGATATGAAAGTTATTCCTTCAACATTGTCCTTCAAATGTTGTATGGCACTTTGTAGATAAATAATGAAACAAAGAGAGATTAAATATGTATTTAATATAATCTGTAGAATTTTTGACATTCTACCTAAATTTTCACCTGAAAGAAAAAATTAAGTATTTTAGGGTTAGAAAGTTTACATACCTTAAAAAATATTTATAGCAATGGAAAACAATAAATCATTATCTATCAACCATTGATAGGGCAAAGTTAATCCAGTGGTGAGGACTCTTTGGAGCTTAATCAAATTCAAAAGAGATTCAGATGATTCAAAGAAGATTTACAGAATAGAATGCAACAGAGAAGAAAACGACCAGCATTTTGACACACGTCTGTAAATTTATTTTGGTCTTAGGATTGCTTTTGTTTCTTCATTGTAAGTGATAATAGAATGTTTGTATGTTCAGAGTGGGGACATGAGATGCATAGTGAGGATGAGTTTTATTCTGTTGGCATATAGCAGAGCTGACAGGTTTTGAGCTCTATGTCCACAGCATACAGAAGCAACATGAAGGCCCTTGGGGTCAGCCATGGCACCATTAGTTTGCAGATTTGGCATAAAATTTGTGTTATCATGAGCAACGGAGTAGACCATCAGATATGAGCATTCATACCCTGAAAGAAATCAAATTTTGGTTATGCTTTGATGGATGTTAATACCCTAACAAAATTCCACTTTCAATTATGAAGTAGCATATGTTATCATTTATCAATTATGCTTTGGCACAGGGTGAGAGGCTTTAGAAATTGTCATGGTGTTTAACTTTAAACCTGTGAGATAGACTTGTTTAGTTTGTGAAAGAAAAGGTTTAGACTGAAAGCAATAAGATTTGCCTCACAGATATTGTTTATATACAAGTTGATTTTAAAAGACACGAAAACAATTTACATAGTCGGCAATTATTTTTTACACATGGGATGATTTTGAAAGAAATAAAAAAAAATTACATGGTCAGCCATTATTGTGACAATCTCACAGACATTACACTCAACCACCACCACGTCAGAAATATGCAGATATTCTTCAATGGAACATTGACTCTCTGAGAATGATCTTAAAACTGATTGTATGGAACAAGCACATAATGATAAACGGTTCATAAAGTGAAATCCTAGAAACAATAAATGCTAATTTCAAATTTTGAAAACAAATGCTTTGAAACTCAAGTTAGAACATAAATGATATCGACTTGTAGATTTGGTCATCAATTTTACTCTAAGTGTTAAAGGGCAACTATTGTTGCTTTCTACAAAGCTTCGCTGCACAAATCAAGAACCTGCATATAGATTGATTAATTCGACCAAAGTAATATTCTCCTACCTGAAGCCCAGAGGAAAACATCAAATTTTGGTTTACATAGAATCCAACAGGACAAATAAACACTATAAAGAATTTAAAATCCTTAGATCCTATCCCAGTCCATAATTATAACATGTGAAACATGAAAGAAGCATAAAAAACCATTAATTGTGGGGAAATATGGCTCAAAACTTGCTGTATGCATAAAAAGCATACCCCAATGTAGTATTATAGGGCTCTAGCAAAATGAACTTGTCATTAACCTTTTATCATTAAGAAAAAAAATTAAATAAACTCTAACTTCTATGAAATGAGATCAATGTGAACCAGTTAAATAAGTTCTTGGTACTCTGTTGCATTCAAGTGTGTTTGGATTCAAGAAAAGGTTAAAAATGTGATCAAAGGTAACTGCATTTGCAAGAACAACATAAATTGGGTGTCGTATGATATTTTGTAACTGCTAAGGTAGATCTAAGAAAGCAAATCCATGTACCTTGGCATGCTTGTTAAAGTTGTACATCATAACAACACAATAATTATAATGAATAAATAGAATGAATCACAACAGTAATCATATGACATTCATTTTATTTAACACTGTAGAATCCTTAAAATGTAAGCAAAGCAAGCATTCACAGATGAAGTTAATGCTACCTTAACATCATATGATAATCATCATGTCTGGGAGGCAGCAGGTCTTCTGAAATAAGAGCTTGCCGAAAATTATCAACAGCTTCCTGTTCTTCAGCATCTCGTACATCCTGAATTGCAACAGACTTCTTCCTTCTATTTTTCTTCAAAGAATGCCTAAATTTTGTGGAAGCATTTATTGCTTTCTTTTTTAAAGCTCCAATTTTTGTTGTTCTTCTCTCATCTTCAGAGTTCTCTACATCAGATTTCCTCTCTCTTCTTTCATCATGTCCAGAAGAACCCTCAAAACCTGGAAAAAGATTCATGTTGAGAAAATCACAAGCTAAATGGCATAAAGTGGAATCTTAAACATAACTAGAATGATCATATAAAACACTGCTTCTCCAAATCAACATAAAAGTCATTGTAAACATGGTTGCATGATCAAGAAATATATTCCTAGACAAGGGAACCTTTTGAACTGCAATCAACTACACTTTCTGGTGGATGAAAATTGGTAAGTTTATTTAATTATTTCCAGTTAATTTTGTGTCTATCAATATAAGCATGAATGTAGGTGTATATATGTGCACATACATTTTGTTCAATAGCAGTCATTGATGGCAATAAAAAGTAAATTTTTGATTCCCAATTTAACAGGTTTTCCCACTTATTGTTATAAGCATGCACAGTAAATGAGTAATAGTAGGCAAACTTTGCAAGCATGATGCTAGAGGAAAGTGAAGAATTCACAGTTCAAAGAAGAATAAAGCTCCCTGGGTAGACACTTCCTTCCTTAGTTGCATTGATATTTCACATTTTGAAGTGCTATGAGCCCAATAAGAAAACTGAAAATATTACTCAAGACACTCTTAAGAAAAAACTGGAAATCTGAAACTCGACTAGAAGAACGCTCTGTGGACATGATTTCTTGTATTTGCAAGGTGCTATCTCTGTGACAGCAGCTGACTTGTCCATAACAATCAACTCTCCTTGAAATAACAGAATAAGGTTAGCTATAGTAACAATTACAAATTACAGCTGTAACATAGTGCCATTAAAATCATATTAAAAATATAGAAGCAAAGGCAGTAGACAAAATCTTCAACAATACTTTTATCATAAACAAATAATTACTGATAAGAAGTAAGTCCTCTGAGAAGGTATGGATGGCAACTCAGGCCCAGATATCCAAGGCAGTCTGAACATATTGCTTGGCAAATCCAGTCACTATAGACTTGTCAACAACTTCCATTGAAAACATAATCATCGCTTCCCATTAAAAGGAACAGACCCCTTAATAGACTCTTTGATGAAGGAACCTATTTAGTCATACCTACCAAATGCTCTAGATATATTGAATCTAAACAGATCAACCAAAAAGGTGGGTTGGTGGGACCACTAACCAAAAGGATGGATTGACCCATTAGCCCTTAAAATGATCCTCCTAGCTATAAGAATAGGTTGTTTCTCAGGGCACAGCGATGCCAGACGGCAATTAGGTATATGAAACCTTCCTTGTGGAAGACCCCCAGGCAATTTCTTCCAAATTTTGTTCCTCTGAGTTTCTATCTCATGACCAAGCCTGAGATTAAATTGAAGTTGCCAAGAATGTGAGTTGTGGCAAGTGGCAACCACACAATTATTGTTAATTTCATTGTTATTGGCATAGAATAAAAGAAGGTTCATATCAGTTCCCTCTTCTTATAATTCTTCACCTCAAACCAATAGGAGAGTTGGATGTGAAATTATTTTGGGCCCTTCTTAAAAAAATTTGTAAATCATGCCAACATTGCCTCCTTGATCAAGTAGTGAAACACAATAATCTAGTATATTCTTTGGTAATCTGTTGATGAAGCATGGAAGCAGAAATCTTTATTAAATCCCAATAAATCATTAATCAGCCCACTGGGTGATGTTTTATTGTAAACAATTGCAATTTTTCCCAGAAAATCAGTAAGAAACAGAATTTTCTGATTTTTGCAGCAATCTTTCCCTAACCCTAACCCTAATTTTTCCCAATTACTTGAAAATATATTCTTCTTTTTTTTTGGTTTCCCTAACCTATATAAATGCATTCTATGTTTTTTAACTCCTTTCTCTTGCCTCTGATAATTGAAAAGAATCATCATAGAATCCTCAGGCCTTTCTACTATCCAGCAGGATAACGTGACTCGTCATACAATAACTTTCCCACCATAATAGTGCATAATCAGCATCTTAAAGTGAGCACATGAGATCTCACGGAGGACACTGAAAACATACCTCCACTGACTGCATACCAAACTGAACCATTTGTATCCATCCATGTTTCCATCAAAAACCTAAATTTAACTCTTGGTCTCCACCATAAATAGTATGCATCTGCCCTAGGCTCTGATTTAAATGACTCATTCTGGCTTCTATTAATAATTTTAGGTCATTCTAATACCTGGATTGTGGATGGCTTCCAGTCTATCTGCTGCTAGGTGGGGATGGCAAATACTTGACCAAGTGTGCACTGAAGGGACCTACATTCTATTTGAACTTACAGATTGGTCAAAGGAAACTGTGCAAGAAGAGAAAAAACTTTGTTGGTTTTTCGGTGGCAGATCTATATTCACTGTTATAAAAGGCTTGGCCTTGTGCATAAAGTTAAATTCGATAAGACTGTCATGATGGCAACCACAGATAAACAAGTGAAGGGCAAAACCTGTTATAGATCAGTTCATTGCTAGTAAGCATCTATGAGAACTGAAGCATTCACACTGATAACTCTCAAATTGAATTTTGAAGGTGACGAAAAAAGCCTTAAATACAAAATGCCAACTGCAACAGAAAAGATTTTTCGGCAGATCGCATATCATTAATAATGACAGAAATTGTGCAATCTCAAATACCCAGGAAGCTGAAATTTTAAATGTAAGCAAACCGGATCAGAACATGCACTGCCTGATATTCGTGATCTTAACATCTCTCAAACAAAACAAGTCGTATTTCGAGAGGCATGCCTAACATACAGGATTTATGATTTAACTATTATCTTCTCAGCAAATAAGGCATCAGTAGTATCAATCTACGTGAATGTAAACAAGAACACAAAGCTTGGGCTCCTGGGAACTTAAATCCTTAAAACAAAACCCTAATTTCCCTAAAACTAAACATTAGCCTACAGAATTCCGACTATTACGGTTGCTGTGATGGAAATAAACAATCATATGAATATCAAAAGATGAAATAGCTCTTGCTTCAGAAAAAAACCCACGCAATTGGAGCGAAATATTCTTGCTGTGAAACTTACAGGGCCGGGCAAATCTGTCGAGAGGACCGGACATTCTGCAATTCAGTTCAGCTACTCGCAAACGGAAAAACGCTCAGCAACCTGCAATGTCCCTCAGATCAGCCGCAACATAGCAGAGCAGGATACATGGAGGAACCAAACTGAATAGAACAAAGACACGTACCTTTACCGGTCCCGTAATCAGTTGTTTTTGAGCATCCAGTACAGCGGAGCGAAGCAAGAATAAGCTATGCCACTTGATAAGGGGAATTACGGTTATACCTATTCTCGTCTTCTTTTCTTCGGAGCGCACGATGCGGGTGCGAACATATCAACAAGGAGTAGGATTGCCACTTAGGCAAGCCCGTTCTCGGGGAGCCGGCGAATGCCGCCCGCGTGTCCAACTGGACTGCGACGGGGGACTGGGACTGGTACTACGACTGGGACCCACCAACGCACGTCGCATTACATGCCCCGTCGGGCCGCGGCCTGCCCCAAAAGCATTGTATTCTGCTTTATACGATCACGGCTGGCGCGGAAGGGAAGTGTGCTTTACATTTTTGACCAGGTTGCTGCTGGACGCCTTTTTGTTTTTCTTCCATTTTTTTAATCAATGGAATCCATGGCGGGATTTAGGGCGATGACATAAAAGATCCGTTGGCATTTGAGCTGAAACATTCAGTACCTACATGGTGATGGGGTTATGATTTCGAGGTTGACTTTTGTCTCAGTATATTTTGGCCGATTACCGTCCTCCGGGTGATTTTGTCGATCGTCTTTACAGCACGGGAAGATTTGCAATGCCTAACGGCTCGCTCCAAATATACATCCAGTATCTTCGTTATCTTTCCCTATACTTCACCAGCCTTTGCTTTTCTACTTGACCTTAACGGCTTGCCCCAATACAAAAAATACTCTTATCTTTACTTGAACATAACAATGCCACGGTAGTTGGGAAGTAGGTGGTGGATTTTGTTAGGGTTTTCTGTTTTTAGGTGATATTTTGCTTTGTCTCCTATTAATTGCAAGTTTTTCAACCACACAAATTTGTTTGGTTTTTCGTGTACCCTTTTTCAGTGTAATGTTTTAACCACACAAATTTCAATCTTTCAAACTGAGAAAATCACGTAACATCTACAAAATAATCACTAACAAAATATGGTAATTATAAATAAAGTAAATATAATTGAGAGTTACACCAGTAAAACATTTGAGTAAACTTTTTTCCTCAAACATATAACATGTTTTTGCAATCATTGTCATTATATGTTTTTACAATCATTGCCATTAACACAAATTCATTTAATACTTTGACAACATAATTGTAGAACTAAAAGAGATTTGTCTCAATTCTATGGTAACAAAAAAATATATCATTTATATGGGTTATGGTCATATTTTAAAAGTTGGTGAATTTCTAAATATGTGTGTCTTTGTTTTACAATTTGGTGGAACGTGATTGATTGGTTAAGAATGTTGTTGAGTTGGTTTTTGGATTTGATTGTGTGATAATTTTTGCATCAACGTTTAGGATCACACTCCTTGATCCATAATTTTTCTCCTTAGCAATATTCAACATGGATTGTGGAAATTTGATATCATTGATGGTTAAGAATGTTAATGCATCTCTTGAATGTAATTTTTTTTATGGGTGTCGATCATCATCATATGAAATTTTTAAAAAGTTCAACAATTCTATAATCGTTAATTATTTTTTCGTATTTAATAATTTTGAAAATGTTATTTATGTTTTGGATTGGTTGATTTTGGACACAATCAATGCAAAAACAAAAATGTTCAATTTATTTTTTAAATTTACAATGCATTGAAAAAATTGTTAAGTTTTTTAACTCTATTAATGTCTTGAATAACAATGAACAATGTAATAAATACCATAATATTATGAGGTGGCAAATAAATTAATTTGAAAGTTACTTCTACCTACTATAAAACAATTTGCAATTATTTTGTCCATTTCAATTTACCAACGAAACACTTTTCATTTATTTTATCCATGTCAATTTACCAACCTCTCTAAAATCTATGTATAAAATTTTGTATTGGATTTATAATGCATTGAAAAAATTGCTTAAATTTTAATTGTATTAATGTCTTGAATGACATTGAGTGTTGATGTATACATCATGATATTCACTTTTTAGGTTAGGGGAACATTTATAAAATCCTTAGTGGATAGAACTTTTTCTTTCTAATATTAATAATATACACCCCTCAAAAAAAAATATTCAATGTAATGAAAAGACACATACAACTAAAAATCTATGCAAATATATACATTTAAATATGTCACAAAACAAATTCAACATTCATTTTATTGAAAAGATATTATAATCTTCCAAAAGATATTATAAGCTTCCATAAAAATATCTTAAACAAAATCTAACAAAATATTTTCACCCAACTTCTCAAGCAACTCAATAATAAATTGTTTGTTTGTCTACAAACTTGCATAAATAAATAAAGATATTAATCAATAGTGGTTGTCAAGTTTGTTATGAAAGGTGACATTAACCTTACATTCATATGTCATTCATGTGTCTCCACGTTCCTTGGAAAGTGTTCTAGGGGACATGAGAGGAAAAACATTTTTTATTGGAAAATTGTAATTGCATTTCAAAGAGTTGAACATATGTTGGTGATGGTTACAATGCAAAATGAGATAAGATTATTTCTAGGTGTCCACCTTTGGGAATGTGAACAGTCATGTATTGGGCACCATGGTTGGAAGGTGAAAGGTTGTCCCATTGTGTGATCATAAGAGTCATCGAGGAGTTATGAAGCATTTGGAAAGGCAAAGGTTTGATTGGCTATAAGCTAGGCATCCATGTTAGAGCCATGTGAAGATAATTGGTATTTTATTATGTCTATTAGTCGCCTATTATCCTAGGCATGGGTTTTTTGTAAGTGGTTTCTTGCCTCTTGTTTCAGGTTACCATAATGGCTTTGCCTCTCACATTTTTTTATAAATTGGAGCCATGATATGGTAGTTTTATGTTAAAATTTTATAGGTAATAGGGTGTTGTCGAGTTAATCTAAGAATAGCAACAAAGAGTATTGTTGTGTATCTCTTCATTCAATATTAATAGTATACTTTCCCTCTTTCTCATGTGGAGTTTCTTCTTGAAAGACTTTCTCCACGTAAATTTGGTGTCTCTTATGGTTTGTTGATTTTTACATTAGTGTTGAATGTGCATCACATAATATCATTTTGGTAATCTAATTTTCATATTTGTAAACAAATTCATAAGTTATTATTGAAGCTTTGCTTCACCTTGTTTTCAACATTTGGTATCAAAGCTAACTATTGAGAGAGAGATGCCTTTCTCTTAAGTGTTGAAGGTTTTTTTGCTGCAATGGGAGCTTTAATTTTGTGGTTCATTGTAAATTTGTGAAAAATATTGTATATTATGACCTCTAGCTCTCGCCAAGATATTAAGAAATTTAATGGTACATGCTACATGATGTGGAAATTGAAAATGGAGGATCTTCTTGAAGAGAGAGATCGGTGCTTATTAGTTTCACAAGAAACAAATCAATTGTAATGTCTAATGAAGATTGGAAGAAGTTGGACAAGAAGGCACATAGAACCATTTAGTTGTGTCTTGCAAATTTTTTCCTCTTGAATGCCTCCACGGAAGACACCACATACAAGTTGTTGAAGAGGATAGGTGAAATCTATCAAACTAAAAGTTTGTAGATAACAAATTATATCTCAACCGATAGTTGTATTTTTTAAAGATGAAAGATGGTGATTCAATTGCAGACCATTTAAATGCATTTAATTTGATTATAAGTCATCTGAATCAATAGATGTTAAATTAGAAGATGAAGATAAATGTATCTCATTTCTTTGTTCTTTGCTCAAATCTTGGTAAAATTTAATTGTTTCCATAAGTAGTGGTAATGTAGAGCCAAAGATGGATAGCATGATTTTCATACTTCTTTCAAAAGAGATGAGAATAAATTCTATGAATTTTGGCTCCCAAGATGATTTGCATGTGTAGGGTAGGTCCAAAGAGAAAGGGCCTAAAGGGGATAAAAAGAGGGATAAGTCTAAATGACATTCTAAAACCCTTAAAAAGAGCATAATAAAGTATTAGAATTGTGGCAAAAGAGGGCATGCAAAGAAGGATTGTAAGAACAAGAAAAAGAATGTTGATTCCTCCACAGTAATATCCTTCAATGATGATTCTAATGCTTTGTTTATTTCAGCTAACACTATTAGTAATGATGCTTCGCTTATTGATTTAGGTTTCTCATACCACATGACTCCTAATCACAATGAGTATTTTTTTAACATACAAATCATATGATGGGGGGATGTTTTCCCTGGTGATAACAACATGAAGAAGATTGTGGGTTTAGGAAACCATGCACACAACGAACAAAATATGTTGAATATCATTTTTTATATGTAAAAGTGTAAAGTGATTGTGTATGTACATATACAAATTTGTCATATATGCCAACTCAAAATAATATTTACAAAATGTGGCATATGTCGCCTCATAGTCTATATATACAATATATATCTCAAATGGATGAGAAGATTCCTACACAAAAATAGTTTGAACCACAAATTAGATTAATTAGCTCAATGGTAAACAAATCAGACTACTAAATAGAAACTTATCTACTATTTTTTATAACTTTTAAAGTAACATCTAATGACTATACTAAACTATAAATTAAAGCCAAATTGAATTCTTCATTAGCTCAAGCATTTTTTCTTTGGCTAACATACATTCAACAAATGATGGTCCCTTAGGATTCTTAAGAGTCCTACCATATTGTCTTGGTCTAGGATCCGCAAAGGTGGATGGGGGCATACTCTATAAGAAGAAAAATAAAAAATGACAAAATTAATATATAATTATTGAAAAACAAACATAAACTAGAACACATATGGATCCTGCAAAGGTGTTACACTTCTCATTGGAATTTGACTTGTAACGCCCCCTTCGACCAACCAACCTGAATATGGTCGTTTTCTTCATTCTCTTCTTCAAATTCACTCCTTCTACATGCGTTTCAATCTCTTTTCATCCTCTAAGCATTCAATTTATCTTATAAGCACTCAACTTTATCACTCTCCAAGCATTCTAGCATTCACTTTCAGCCTTCAAGCAGCACTTTACGCTCCATAGCAGCAGCAATATCACTCCATCAACTCAGTATAGCAAGTGTGGAACCAACACCATTGCAACAGAGGCTTGAGTCCTCTCATTTTCTCCCCCATTAGCCTTGAGTTCTCTTGGTGGAGGTGGTAAGCTCTCTACTCCTCTCTACTATTTGGTTGAGTAACACATTATTGTTTGTAGTGTTTTAGTGTTCTTTATTGCATTTCTTTCTTTATCATATATTTCTCCATTATCGATATCTTGGTTGTTTGTGGAGGTGCAAACACCTAAACGAGGGTTTGACTGAGGTAGGCCCCTATACATCCACCCAACAATTTTCCTCTTCATTGTGTGTAGGTGGATGTGCTACTTGGAGTTAGCTGACGAACGAGTACCTCTATGAGATTATTCTCTCCATCTTAACTCTTTCTTATTTACTTTATCATATTCGTACATATCTTGCCTACTTCATAACTTTGTTTTGGCCCTTTGGAAGTAATTAGCTAGGTCGTTAGTCCATTTTCTAGTGTTTGACCTTGCCTCTTTAGTCCTTTGGACGTACGGATGCCAACGCACCTAAGAGATTCCAGCGCGCCACACTGTCATCCCAAAACTGCGCTTTCGTCCTCGGGCAAAGAGCTTCCTGAGGTGTAGTGTTAAACCCGAAAACTGGCTTGCCTAGCCCTATTCCAAGTTTCGAGTCTGCATAATGATTTAAGGACCTTATAGTCCTCATCATTCTCGTCCCACATTTCCTAACACCTCTTTAAGTTAAGGTAAGTTAGGGCAGCCTTCCGTTCTTGGCTCTTCGTTACCTAGGGCCTTGAACGTGGTTGGTCCCCCTCTCTTACACTAATAGATATTAAAAAAAACATATACCTGAAATGGAAATGCAACTGAGATTCATTGAGAAGAACTCATCATGGTAAAAGGTATCACATCAGTCACATCTGGAGTTTACTACAAATGTAAAATAAAATCAAGATATAAATTAGTATGTATTAATTAACCATGATTTAAATGATATGTGTACAATAAAAAAGTTTTACATGTACAAAAAATTATACCAATGTGTGTAGGCCAAATTCAATGGCTGAAAGAGTGCCATTATGCACATCTCTAATCTCTTCCTCGATCATCAACTATTCAATCCCACTTAAATATACATTAGTAACATGTACTATATGTTATAATGATTTTAAATGAAATACACTATGAAATAAATTTAAGTTTTACCTTTACAAAAGATTGCTCTTGTTGCTCCTCATCTCCAACGGTGGACAACACTACATTTTTTCCTCCCTCACATGTCTTTGTTGCATCTATAATATGCATTGTTGCCTCATCTCCTCCAGGTGACACATCATGGACCTCATACTCAAATGTGTCTAGGGGAGGCTCATCCCTATCTCCCATAGGATCTACACATATTTGGTTGTATGTACTACACTGATGAGGCACACAAATATGTGTAGATGATGATGTTGCACCAACATCAATTGAAGCACGAGGAGTCTCACTATCAGGTAGTTGGGAAAAATGTGAGGACTGTGTACAATCAAATGGCTAGTCAAAGAGTGTATGGCCAAGAGACTATGTTGGGTCGCATCGGCAATAATGTTTGGATGGGGTGTTGAAGGTGGGGGAGAAAGACAAGGAGGGGGAACATAGGGACCTTGCATCATACACATTGCCCCAGGTCTATCTTGGGGCATTCCCATACCTACTCCCTAAAAATTCTTAAAATCAAAATAGTTGACATGTCTTCATAAAACAAATTCCACATATAATTTACAGAGAAAATAAAGAGGGACGTCGAGATTGTTGTTGGATGGTCTATCAAACACCATCCACTAACAATTCCAAAAATTTGCAGTTATGTCCTCATGGGTGCACCATTTTATAAGAAATTTTGGTTTCGATACACCAACATGTTGTCCAGTTTTTGGGTTCACAAAATATTGGGCTAAATCGACTTTAGATATTTCTATTTTTTTAGTCTCATCATACCCAAAACCATTTGTATATTTCAACCTCTTCACATCTATCCACTATTGAAATGAAGAATGTTGTCTGGTGATGTCTTAAACATGATTAATTATGGCCTCTATATTACGTGTCACTGATCGCAAATGCAGGTGATTACAGTATCTCTCAACAATGTTTATCATTTTAGTAATATTTATTTCAATTAGGTCCTGAATTGAAGGAGGGTTTGCTCTATCAATTTGTTCCATTTAAAGCTTGTTTAAAATTACAATTTTTAAGATTAACATAGTTTTAATCTAATTGCTAAAATCTTTTAAAAAAACCTATTATATATGTTAAAAAAACATATAAAACAATTAAAATCAACCAAAACTTGCATGGATTTTAACATACCTCAGATCAATGACGATGAAATTGGAGAAATTGTAAAAAAAAATGGTTTTACAGCAAAAATGGATACCAGATATAGCGGATGTCTGTTTTGTAACCCTCTGCCCAATCCAACAAATAGTGATAATAAAAATGAGTTATGTTGTTTTTTTTACTTATAGTTATAAAAAATGGATATTCGTTTTGTCAAAATGGATATCCATTTTGGAGAGCTTTGTTTAGCTTTCTGAATCGAATATCCATTTCAGAGAGCATTTTTTTTTTTAAAACATCTCATAGATGAGATAAATTAATATTAATATTAATATATATAACTGCTACTTGATTTAGCTTCCAACTCAATCAGGTAGAGTTGTGATTATTTTGCAAAGTAAAGATAAAAGGTACACATTGAATTCTACTATGTTTCATTCATATGCACAAAAGAATTATCAAATAGTTTGCATTCCATTATGCAAATGTACACAAGAGAAATATTGCAAAAAAGGTATTTGCATAAAAACTATATTTTATTGATAATTACAAGTATATATATCCCACACAAGTCATGGGATTAACTCCTTCAATGCAATACAAAAAGTAGACTATACATTTGAAGAAAAGAAGAGCATATTAAAAGAAAAGGCGTCCATCATTTCCTAGGTGGCGAGGATGGACGTTGATCTGTTGCATCTCCAGACAGCTCCTGAGTCCTCCAGAAGGTTGTTCTATTGCTCCAGAATGCCTACAAGAGTTGAGAAAATTTGGTGTTAGAGCTCAAGATACGTTTTCTCATCATATACAATTCAATTTAAACAAACATATAGTGTACTGTCATATGACATTGAAACAGTTTTGCAACATCCCAAATATCAGAGGAAAAGCACAAGATTATCATCCATATTCATCAACTTCTGAGTTCATTGTTTTATCTAACATATTTGTTCACTATGCAAGTACAGGTTGATTATCATTGCAGGATCTATTTGTTAAAAATCATAGCATGTGGGGAAAAATGTGGCTCCCACAAGGGTTGAGCCCAACATGTTGCCCTCTTATTTCATTTGAGAGAGATAATAAAAAGTGAATCATCCATGAAAGCATTGAAGACCAATTTTGCAAGGATCAATGAAGATGTTGGAAAAGGATAGTGACCTTATTCATAAAGATTTCTCCTTATTAATAAGAACACTCCACTATCAACATAGTCATGTTTCTAACAAAACTAATCATCAAGGATTTCAGGATAGTATTCATGAGCAGTCTAGTATACAATGTGTCCTTATCTATTGATTTCATTTATTTGGTTTTAACAACATTGTCTCAAGATAGTTAGAGGTGGCATGGAATAGGAGGTATGCATGTTAAAAGATAGCATTCCAACATTAGGGGAATAATAGTCTCGTAGTCAAAGAGACTAACAGTAGTCACAAATAATCTTGGAGCAGTCAATGCTAAGAGTGTTTGTAAAAGGCATGTTTACAAAGAAGACAACGATAGTGCATAGGTTGTAGATTTAGCAAGTACATGAGACTTGATCACAATTACAGTCACAATGCAATCAAAAGCCTTGTAGCTACAAGGACAGTATAATGACACAATTCATATTCAAGGCATTAGGTGGCAAAGCTCATGTCTTGTAAGAGGGACAGTGATAGTCCTAAATTAGGAGATGTCAGTCATCCAGTGAACTATCCCATAGCAAATGATAGAGTCAAAATGAGTAGATATCTCCATTAATGCTTCTTAAGAGATAGTTGCTAAGTTTTAGATATAATGCAGAGGTAGCATTATTTGTGAATGTGTCATACATTAAAAGCCTGTAGCACATGTTCATTTCACTCATGAAATGGAAATATAGAGAATAGTCTATATAAGAGAAATGAACCCAGGATGCTTTTATACAAAGAAAGTGCATGGGGTAGAGAAGTAATGAAAATATTTTATAACAATGTGAGAGTCAACATTAAAGAGCACATTCATGATCAGGGTTTTCATAGAATAGCCTTGATGCCAGCTAGATAATAACCTTTGTGACAATCAAATGAGCAATGGAGGAGTTCTATGCTACAAAGAGTGATGCCTAGAGTTTCATTCGGTCAACATAGTGAATGTTTAGGCAAGCCTTTACATGGACATTGACGTTAATGAAGGAGTATTTTGAGAGTAATATGGATGAATATCCTTTGAGCTAGGAGTATATGTTGCAACAAGAACTTATTGATGCAGTTGAAGCTAGTGGATTTTCCAGAATGACCATTGGTATCTTCCACCAAGTCATCGAAGAGCAAATTTTGGGTGGAGATCGAGGACATTGATTTTAGAAATTGGAGCTAGGGTTTCTTAATGACCCAATACCATGATTTGTTTTGTGAAATCACAAGAAAACATAATGAAAATATTTATCTCAGAAATATAAAATCTTAATTGTCATTTATTCCAAAAGTTTTAAATAATGCAAGAATCATACAACCAAGGGAATTTGCATAGGAAAGTTATTACATTCTCATTATAGAAGCAAAAAATGGAGCTCAAAATAGTTTTTCATTCACGGATAATGGGAAAAGAAAGCAAGATTTCATACACAGTGACTTACTTGCAGCTTGACAATCCAACAACATCAAACCCTCGACCCTCTATTTCAAGTCCATGGCGGCACAAGTGGAGCAAAGTTTCCAGAATGAACAAAATGAAGTGGAAGTGTAAAGTGATGCCCTCAAGTTTATTTTAGGGTTTCTAAACCCTAAATTGACCGATTGGGGAAAGGAATTTTTTCCTTTGTTTTTAAAATTCCCTTTCAAACTAATGTCATAATATTATGTGCTTTAGTCCTTTTGCCACCTTTGCATTTTTTGCACAGTCTAAACCCCTTAAAACTTGCTTTAAATACCTTGATGCCTCTTTTTCCAAATATGGCTGAGTCATGGCCTTTTCCGTTAATTTTGCATAAATTTGAAAATGTAAAAACATTTGTTTAAGTGATGATTTATAAATCACTTATATGAGTGTTATATAAGTACAAGATTAAGAGGTGTTGCTTTCAATTTTTGGTCAATGGGGCAGTTTGGGAATTTATACTTTTGCAAGCATATAGGGAAGGTTGAAGGAGGTTGGAAAACATGTGGAGGAAATATAGGAGCGGTTTTGACTGAGTTTAAAGGCACTTGGAGAGCATCTAGGAGCAGTTTTGGATGCTTTTATGGTGGGTAAGTTTGACCTTTTCTTCACTTTGGAGTCTTTTTGGAGGGAGTTTGGATGCTATTTTTAGGGCTTTTGAGTTGTGCACAACCAAGGGATCTTCTAGTTCCTTTTTTGGTGGAATCTCTTGGAGAAGCTTATAATCACTTCATGACTTGTTTGTAAAGGAAGTTCTTGTTCTTTTTTCTGCTTTGTGACTTTTTTTGAGTCCTTGGAGAAAAAGACAATGTTTTGTAGCTCTTTTGACATGTATGACATTGGATACCTTGGATATCAATGAAGTTGAGTTATTTTGACTTCTCATTTTTATGCTCTATTGTGTGCAATTTATTTGATTGATGCAACTACTTGTTAACTTACTTATTTCCTTGTGGTTTTGTCTCATTGTTAGCACCTTCTGCAGAAGGATATGTATGTTGCAGGTTATAAGTTGTGTTAAAATGCAAATACTTCTAGTTATGAAAATATATTTCCTTCTAAGAGTTTGGAATTAAAGCCTTCTTATGAAACAATTATGCAAGAAACATATGAAATTGAGTTGTGTAAGCCAAGCTTTGTCATTTTATTGAATTGTGTATGTAAGTTGTTCTACAGGTCCTAGTTAGTGTTTTGGTGCATCACCTTTTTCAAGTTTTTTTCAATTTTCAGTTTATGCATCCTTTTACCCTTTTCCTTTGCAAGTCATTAGAGTAGTTTAGGTGAGTACCTTAGGAACCATCCTTCAGTGGAGGTCCATTCCAAGTTTAGGTAACCCATAGCCTAGGAATGTTCCAATGTTTCTCCAAAGTGCTAAGTTATGCAACTTAGCAAAGGTGCAATTTTGGAGATAACAGTTTTTGGCACACCCGGAGGGACTGTGAACTGATTCTCAGTCCATTTTATACATTTTTTTACTATTGTTTGGTGTGTACAGCAGTAGTTTCATCCTTTTGGAGGCATTTTCTTTACACACCTAGCGGCTCTAGAAAGATTATTTGCTAGTTACAAGAACATCAAGTGCTGGTATGTTATCATTTTTGAAAAAAAATAGTTTTGATCATTCTAATTTTATTATAGTTCAGTGAATTTCCAGTTGCTTTGAATTCTACATAATGTCTTCTTTCCATGGAGGCATGTTTTATAACCCTCCATTCCATGAAAATCCTACATATGTTCCCTCTTATCAGCCATACCAAGCATAATATATCGTTGGTTTGTCCTCAATAACCCACCAATAGTAAGTAATCAACATTCTTAGTACTCTTACCACCCACTCCTTCACAACCATCTTGGAAACCTTATCCTAATCAACTCCAAAATGATGAACAAGTAGATATTGCTAATATAAAAAGCTTATTGCTAGACTGGACCAAGGAGTTGAATGACATAAAGAGATAGCAAGAATATGCTTTACAACATGAGGATTTCGCTTACAATGCCTATCTTCATGAGCAGTAGTTGAAGGCACAAAAGAGACAACATGAGGAAGAGCTTGAAAGAGAGGTACTTGCAATAGAGGAGGAGAAGAAGCTCTTGTTTTCTCAATCTTGAAAGTTGGAAGCTCAATCGGCCCTTTCATTTCTAAATCCATTCTTTTAAAAAGAGATGCCCATGTTCAAGATACCAAGTTTCAAACAAGGTAAGCCTCCTGAGCTTCCTAAGCCTTCTAGATTTGATATTTTGAGTTTCAAGAGACCTCCTTTATTGCAAGAGCTTATTCAAGAAATAGTTCAAGCTTATCCTCAAGAGCAACCCATTGACCAGGATAGCTCGTTTACCTTGGAGGAGGCTAGAAATACAAATTTAATTCATTTAGCTATGGAGCAATATAGATTAGAATAGAAAAGGATTGAAAAAGAAAACACTTTCCAAATGAATCCTTGAATTTTCTAACTAATCAACTTCCTTGTTTGGTAAAAGATGATGAAAATGTTTTAATAGTTCAACTAGGACAATAGGGTGAAAAAGTGAAAGAGGCTGATGAAGAAGAGCGGTTCATAGTTTGGAATGATGAGTTACCTTCTTTCATTCAACATGATGAAGAAGGTGAGAGTCTAATCACACGAACAACAGTTTCAGAACATCAAGAAGACATTAAACAATGTGGTGAGTTGTCGATTGATGACAATTAGTATGACAATGGGGCATTAGATCATGAAGAGGAGCATAAAACTGAAGCTAACACCATTTTCCAAGAAGAGGAACAAGTTGATGTCTCATCTCGGCCTTGTGAAGAGGATACTTTCTAAGAAGAACAAGTTGATGTCTCAACTTAGCCTTATGAAGTGGACAACACTTTGGAGAAATATTTTGAAAATAATGACCTTGTTCTTGAGGATAAAGAAGATGTCCCAACTAGGAAGCTTTCTAGTTTTGAAAGGGAGCCCAAAGATATCATGCATGTACAAGAGGTTAACATTCCTCGAGAGGATCATGATGAATTTTGTTTTTGGGATGATCTAGAGGATTTTTGTGCTAACCTTGATGTCAAGCCAACTCTGAAAGAAGAGGAAGAAAACTATGAAGTTCCAAATCAGCAGCTTGTACCATAAGAGAACTCCATGGCACCTCATTTTCATCTTAGTAATGAACATGTTAACCTCACTCCATCAGTTGAACCTTTCTTCCCTCCCACCATCTCCCTTTTAAAAGGAGGTCCTGTTATTTGTAGAACAAATGAACGCTCTGTAGGTGAAGAGGAGAATATTCCAAGTTAAAATGATGAAGGAATAAGTGTTTACAACCCCTTTTGTGACATTAAATCACAAAAACTAGACTTGTTGCAAGAGGATGATAAGCATGATTAGTTGGGACAGCAGTGTGTAAAACAAGTAGATGGTAATGAGGAGGAAGTTGTGGTCTTCTTGTTTGACCAGATGCCTTATTTTGTTGACAAGGAGGAGATTTATGAGAATCAACAAGAAAGTGAGCCACTCACGATTCATGATTAGTCACATAATTCAAGTCTTTTGAATTAGAAAGAAGGTGAAACATCTATAGAAGATGAAAATCATGAGCAACAGGAATAAGAGGCATAAATTTCTTCATTTTTGCCAAAACAATCACAAGAGGTGGTTGTCAAAAATCAGAAATAGGAAACCAGTAGGGACACCTTTGAGTTTAACCTTTCAAGAGGTTGTCCTATTAGATACCTAGCAAGGTTGAAGGCTACTAAAGTTCCACAAGTTATTCTTGCACCCAAGCATAAAGATGCAGTTGAAGATGAAAGCATTCAGCCTATCCATCCACTTTGAAACAACAGTTTGCTTGACCAAGATGAGGAGGTAGGTGGAGGCATTTTCATTTTCAAATAGGCATGGCATCAACTAGTTGAAAGTTTGTCATTTCTCTACCTTCTCTTAGCTTCTCATAAACATGCAAAGGATTGTAAGCTCATGAAGAAAGGAAGTTATTTTAGACAATCAGTTAATGGGTTTCTTTGACCAATTTCTTTGTTGGTTAGAGTAGGTTTAGATGTAGTTTTTCAATTCCTCTAAGTGTCATTTTGCACATTCAATGGTTTGTTCTGAGTCTTTTGGTAAGATGGAATAAGTTTTCAAGGTGTCATGCACTATATTGATGAGTTATAATAGTATACAAGATTGTTTTTCCAATCTTGTTAGGTTTCTATTGACTCCATGCCCAATGGATAGCTTCAGGCAACTGGTCAAGATGTTTAGTAGGCAAACATTTAGCAGATGTCACAAAAAATGTTACCTGATTCAACTTCCAGCTCAATTAGGTAGAGCTGTGATTGTTTTACAAAGTAAAGATAAAAGGTACACATTGAATTTTGTTATGTTTCATTCACATACACAAAATAATTATCAAATAGTTTGCATTCTATTATGCAAATGTACACAAGAGAAAGATTGCAAAAAAGGTGTTTGCATAAAAACCATATTTTATTGATAATTACAAGTATATATATCCCACACAAGTTGTGGGATTAACTCCTTCAATGCAATACAAAAATTAGACTATACATTAGAAGAAAAGAAGAGCATATTAAAAGAAAAGGCATCCATCATTGCCTGGGTGGCAAGGATGGACGTTGATCTATTCCATCTCCAAACAGCTCCCAAGTCCTCCAAAAGGTTGCTCCATTGATCCAAAATGCCTGCAAGAGTTGAGAAATTTTGGTGTTAGAGCTCAGGATACGTTTTCTCATCATATACAATTCACTTTCAACAAACATATAGTGTACTATCATATGACATTGAAACAGTTTTGCAGCATCTCAAATATCAGAGGAAAAGTAGAAGATTATCATCCATATTCATCAACTTTTGAGTTCATTATTTTATCTAACATATTTGTTCACTGTACAGGTACAAGTTGAATATCATTGCAAGATCTATTTGTTAAACATCATAGCATGTGGGAAAAAATGTGGCTCCCACAAGGGTTGAGCCCAACATGTTGCCCTCTTGTTTCATTTGAGAGAGATAATCACAAGTGAATCATCCATGAAAGCATTGAAGACCAATTTTGCAAGGATCAGTGAAGTATGTTGGAAAATGATAGTGACCTTATTCATAAAGATTTCTCCTTATTAATAAGAACACTCCACTATCAACATAGTCATGTTTCTGACAAAACTAATCATCAAGGATTCTAGGATAGTATTCATGAACAGTCTGGTATGCAATGTGTCCTTATCCATTGCTTTCATTTATTTGGTTTTAATAACATTATCTCAAGACAGTTAGAGGTGGCATGGAATAGGAGGTATGCATGTTAAAAGACAACAGTCCAACATCAGAGGAATAACAGTCTCGTAGTCAAAGAGACTAACAGTAGTCACAAATCATTTTGGAGCAATCACTACTAAGAGTGTTTGTAAAAGGCATGTTTACAAAGAAGACAACGATAGTGCATAGGTTGCATATTTAGCATGTACATGAGACTTGTTTACAATTAATGTCATGATGCAATCAAAAGCCTTGTAGCTACAAGGACAATATAATGACACAGTTCATAGTCAAGGCATTAGGTAGCAGAGCTCATGTCTTGTAAGAGGGACAGTGATAGTCCTAAATTGGGAGATGTCAGACATCCAGTGAACTATCCCATAGAAAATGATAGAGTCAAAATGAGTAGATATCTCCATTAATGCTTCTTAAGAGACAATTGCTAAGTTTCAGATACAATGCAGAGGTAGTATTATTCATGAATACATTATACATTAAAAGCCTATAGCACATGTTCATTTCACTCACATGAAATGGAAATATAGAGAAGCTTGTGTAGAAGAGAAATGAACCCAAAATGCTTTTATACAAAGAAAGTGCATGGAGCAAAGGAGTAATGAAAATATCTTATAATAGTGTCAGAGTTGGCATTAAAGAGCACATTCATGATCAGGGTTTTCATAGAATAGCCTCGATGCCAGCTAGATAATAATCTTTGTGACAGTCAAATGAGTAATGGAGGAGTTCTATGCTACAAAGAGTGATGCCTAGAGTTTCATTCGGTCAACACAGTGAGTGTTTAGGCAAGCCTTTACCTGGAAATTGACATTAATGAAGGAGTATTTTGAGAGTAATATGGATGAATATCCTTTGAGCCAGGAGTATATGTTGCACTAGGAACTTATTGATTGGATTTTCCAAAATGACCATTGGTATATTCCACCAGGTCATCAAAGAGCAGATTCTAGTGGAGCTCAAGGACATTGATTTTAGAAATTGGAGCTAGGGTTTCTTAATGACTCAATATCGTGATTTGTTTTGTGGAAGCTCGAGAACACTGAATAAAAATATTTATCTCAGAAATGTAAAATCTTAATTGTTGTTTTTTCCATAAGTTTTAAACAATGCAAGCATCATACAACCAAGGGAATTTGCACAAGAAAGTTATTACATTCTCATTATAGAAGCAAAAAATGGAGCTTGAAATAGTTTTTCATTCATAGGTAATGGGAAAAGAAAGCAAGATTTCATACACAATGACTTACCTGCAGCTTGATAGTCCAACAACATCAAACCCTCAACCCTCTATTTCAAGTCCATGGCGGTGCAAGTGGAGCAAAGTTTCCAGAATGAACAAAATGAAGTGGAAGTGTAAAGTGATGCCCTCAAGTTTATTTTAGGGTTTCCAAACCCTAAATTGACCGATTAGGGAAAGGCATTTTTTCCTTTGTTTTTAAAATTCCCTTTCAAACTAATGTCATAATATTATGTGCTTTAGTCCTTTTTCCATCTTTGCATTTTTTTCAAAGTCTAAACCCCTTAAAACTTGCTTTAAATGCCTCGATGCCTTTTTTCCAAATATGGCCAAGTCATGGCCTTTTACTTTAATTTTGCATAAATTTGAAAATGTAAAAACATTTGTTTAAGTGATGATTTATAAATCACTTATATGAGTGTTATATAAGTGCAAGATTAAGAGGTGTTGCTTTCAATTTTTGGTCAATGGGGAAATTTGGGAATTTATGCTTTTGCAAGCATATAGGGGAGGTTGAAGGAGGTTGGCATACATGTGGAGGAAATATAGGAGTGGTTTTGACTGAGTTTAAAGGCACTTGGAGAGCATCTAGGAGCAATTTTGGATGCTTTTATGGTGGGTAAGGTTATTGTTTGACCTTTTCTTCACTTTGGAGTCTTTTTGGAGGAAGTTTGAATGCTATTTTTAGGGCTTTTGGGTTGTGCACGACCAAGGAAGCTTCTAGTTCCTTTTTTGGTGGAATCTCTTGGAGAAGTTTATAGTCACTTCATGACTCATTTGTAAAGGGAGTTCTTACTTGTTCTTTTTTCTGCTTTGTGAATTTTTTTGAGTCCTTGGAGAAAAAGACAGTGTTTTGTAGCTCTTTTGACATGTATGACAATGGATACCTTGGATATCAATGAAGTTGAGTTATTTTTCCTTCTCATTTTTCTGCTCTTTTGTGTGCATTTTATTTGATTAATGCAACTACTTGTGAACTTACTTATTTCCTTGTGGTTTGTCTCATTGTTAGCACCTTTTGCAGAAGGATATGTATGTTGTAGGTTATAAGTTGTGTTAAAATGCAAATGCTTCTAGTTATGAAAATATCTTTCCTTCTAAGAGTTTGGCATTAAAGCCTTCTTATGAAACACTTATGCAAGAAACATATGAAATTGAGTTGTGTAAGTCAAGATTTGTCATTTGATTCAAGAACTGTGTATGTAAGTTGTTCTATAGGTCCTAGTTAGTGTTTTGGTGCATCACTTTTTTCAAGTTTTTTTCAATTTTCAGTTTATGATCATTTTACCCTTTTCCTCTACAAATCATTAGAGTAGTTTAGGTGAGTACCTTAGGAGCCAGCCTTCTCTAGAGGTCCATTCCAAGTTTACGTAACCCACAGCCTAGGAATGTTCCAATGTTTCTCCAAAGTTCTAAGTTTTGCAACTTAGCAAGGGTGCAATTTTGGAAATAACAATAACATATATAATATATAATAATATATTATATGTATATATATATATATATATATAATATAATGTATACTGTACATAATACATATAATATATATGAGATATATATTATTTTTTTGATAAGCAAGGTAGGATTTATATTGATTTTATAAAAGTATACATGCATCTGCTAAGCAGGGGTTAATGGTCCTTCCTGGACTCTGAGCCGAACAACAAAACATTCCAATCTGGGACAAAATTCCACCATTTCAACATTTACAGTCCCATTACAAGCTTCAAAGAACGGACTACTATAAGCATCGATACAACAAATTTAGGTCAGAGGCCGAGCCTCATCCAGCTGATAATGAAATTACAATTCCACTACACTATGACTAAAAGACCAACCAACATTTGGAAAGCTATTAAATTTTAAACCTTAAAAAACTTCAACCACAGAGGCCAAGCCTCACATAAAACCATTTAATTCTGCAAACCTTATGAAATCTTCCATCCATTCCAACCCCTCCTCCGGCACAAGCTTCAGCTTTCTCTTCAAAAATTCCACAGCCACGGCTGCTATCATTCTATGCCTCAACAGTTTTGGCCCTTTGATGTCTAGGATGAAGGGAAAGACTTTAACTGCATCATCCGTCTCCCATAGGAGGTCCAGGTCTGCGGGGCGCGAAATTCCTTTGCCTTTGAAATCTGCTTTTAGTGTCTTCTATAGACCCCCAAGCAAGTCATCACGGAAGAGACGCGCCATCATTTCCTTTGCTTCCGCCTTCGGGATGTCCAGGTCCAAAATCACTTCTAGAAACCGAGAGGAGATATGAGCATTGTCTCTGGAAAATTCCTTTCTTTCCAAGTGTCCTTTGCCTAAACCATTTTGACAGCTACTATTGACATCGAGTCATCCTCGAGCAGAATTCGCTTTAATCTTTGGTCCGTAACCTCCCGAAATGCTATCTACCTCTTTGTGGCCATCAAGGAGACTGGTGTATCAACACCAAAACTTTCCAGCCCCACCATCGAAATGGAGATGATGAATTTTGACTTCGTCGTCCTTGCCTTTTGCAACGCTTTCAATGGTTGTTCCCTGCACAGAGACAAAAGACAAACCATATTTTGAAGACCATACATTAAGAATGACTTCATCAGAACATTTAATAAGCCTGTGAGATGTAAAGCCGAGCCTCCGCACACGAGTTTGGATAATGGCAAAGCGAGCATATCGTCCTTGCCATGACAGTATCCTACGGCCTTCGTCCTTCCGCCTACATACAGCTATCACTTCGTGTGAAGTGAGTTGCCACTCGGCCCTTCAGCTTTCTCTTCCATAATTGTCGTGCCCTACGTGTCAAGCTAACGGCGCTTTGAATCCTGTGACATTCATTCCCCCTGTCAGACACCAAGGGTTCCCCTATCTTCAGGAGCAACTAACTTAATTTAATCCCCTTCACCTCCCTTCGGCTAATTTGAAAAGAATTCGAGTGATATGGCATTGCCACTCCGCGAACACCGTGTCCGTCCCATCCACCACCTCATGTCCACCCTATGATGGCTTGACATATGACCAAATGAGGGGCAGAGGGAGCCCAACCTACCACCCACATATATGAGATATATATTTAATATATATTAATATTAATATATTAATGTTAATATTAATATTAATAAATTACAATATAATATTAATTATTAATGCATATTGTATAATAAAATTTATAATAATCTTAATATATATATAACAATATAATAATAAAACATTGTTATATAATATATAGTATTTTATGATTATATAATATATAATATAATATTATGTAATATATAATATTATATTATGTAATATATAATATTATATTATGTAATATATAATATTATATTATATAATATAATAGTATATTATTACAATAATAATATAATAATAATATATTATTATTATTATAGAATATACAATAATAATAATAATAATACATGTATATATACGTATATATATATATTATAATAATTAATATACATGGTGCTCGGTCCTCGAAAAAAAATTGTATGTTTCTAATAACGGATATCTGTTTTGTTTTAGTGTTTACTTTAACAAATGTACTTATTACCAATCCAAACAAAAAGTCAAAAGTGAGCTCTGCGATTTTTCCTTCCTCGTGTATTTTTTTTGTAACATCATCAAGATATCTGTTTTGCTTTGGTGTTTACTTTAACAACTGTACTTTTTACCAACCCAAAAAAAGTCAAATATGAACTTTGTGATTTTTCCTTCCTCATGTTATATTTTTTTTGTAACATTGTCACTATTTGACCCCCCATGATCCTGCACAAACCTTGTACATCTCTTTAGCATTTATGAATATAATCTGATCAAAGACCATTTCATGTTCATCTTTACAGGTTTTTTGTGAATGAATGTTTCTTCCATAGCTTTTACTCAAAGAGTAGATTAATTTTCTTTGTGAGAGATGTTGAATGTTTTAGGTATGTTCAAGGATTGATAAGTAGAGTTGATTGTAGAATTATAAAAGAGGCAGTATCATTAATCTTAAATAGATTTAGAATGAATATTGCTATGCAAGTTTCTAATTACATTTTTGTTGGCTCTATAGCTGAGGTCTAGGGCACCAGTCTGAGAAAAGGTTATGGTTATGTTCTTATGTAGGTTCTAGCAGAAACTACATAAGGACTCCAAGAATTTGGCTTTTTTAAGGTGTTCATTTGTAACTCTTGATCTATAGAGAGAACATATATGTTTACAACAATATATGAAGTCAATTATATGAGATCCTAGTTGATATTGCATAGGACCACCCTCTTAGGTTTTGCAGAGCCTAAAGTGCAAAGGAGAAAATTGTTGAAATCCTTCTCATGTTCGTTGGCCAACCCCTAAAATAATTGAGCATAAGAATTGGCTATTCATTTAGGTTGTTTTTAGGATAAGTTGGAGCTTATAGCACAAAAACAAACCAACAAAAGCTCTAGTTGATTTCCTTGCGGTATATTCTAATTGTTGGTAAACAGATTTGTCAGTATGATTGTTTCTCCAAAAATGACCTTGTTTACCCAATGAGCAATGACAATCATTCCAACAATTGGAGAGATTGTCATGGAATATCGATCGTCCTCTGCATTTGAGAGGGACATCTCTCTCATATGATAGGGGTGTTTGTATTTTTTGTGTAATTTTAACTTGAAAGTACATAAAAGAGAAGAGGAAAAACTCAAGAAAAATGAATAAAAAAAACCCCAATGGTAGACATACGAATACCAATTGAGATTTCATAATTGATTAAAATTAATTCTTACCCTTCTCCTAGACCACACTGAAGAATATCCTTGGAAAATCGATAGAAAATTCAAGGACAAATGAATGTTCAAACTTTCCCACAATATTGTGTTTCCAAATTTCATAATGTACATATATTTACACATCATAAACAGACATGCACTCAACGATAGAAACCCTGTAAATGGGGCACCTTTTACACTTCTATGAACACATCGCATAAAATGTGATTCCTACAAGGAAGTAACACAACTACAATATCTCCTCCAAAATATATTCTACATAGAACCTTTTTCATTTTGTAGTCTGTCATACTCTTGTTGAATATACTTTTTTTAATTTTTGCTTGCTCTTTTAAAGCAACTTGCAGTCTCGAAACCTCTTCAAAAGCTCTTTCTTGGTCATCTTCTTCACCACTTCAAGAGGAAAACCACCAAGTGTATTATATCCTAAACTTTGGGCATGAAAAATTCAACCTTGCTCCTTAATACACCACCAACCCAAAAACCTTGGACAAGGAAAAGTGGAGTGAAGATTACTTGAACAAGAATACCCTCTAAATGCATGCAAATAAATATCTGGAAAGTGACCATAAGAATTTTCATAATGTGCCCAATCCACTTTGTGCATTCCATGAGATGACTGCAGGTCGAGGAATTCCATTAAATAGTTTACATGTTGTCTATGCCTCCACATTCTACAGGTGTGTCTTGACATAGATCTGCAACTATAATTTTTGATTAAAAATCTCCTTTGAATTATCCTTTTGGTGACTACAATGATTGGAAGAATGCAAGCATGGCTTGTTAGGTTTGTCCTCATTCCCAACGAATGTATTTGTTTGAAATTTTATAATTCCTTTTCAACAAATCTCTTATGTGCATATATTTGCAATCACTGCGAACCATTGGATCACATTTCTTTTGTAAAATGTAGGGGAATTAAAATAAAATAGAGTATGTAAACTAAACAAAACAGAGCATGTAGATAAAGTATGCTACAACATACAAACAAATCTTCTATTGATTGAAAATTACCAAATACAAATATATGAGACTCTACAGAGCTCTCGAGATTTTTAATCTCTATTCCAATGTATGTTAAAACAGTTGCATAAAGGTGGATTTATAGGTACCACCACAAAGCGGTTAATCTCCTACAGTCAGTGAGCAAAGGTGGCAAAGATTGGAGATAAAACAAAACATATCAAATTGTAGGCGGCTTGAAAACTTGCAGTACATGGCAAGTTAATGATAGACAAAAAATAGATTTTGTGGATAAGCATAAATAAGATTTCTAGAATTTGTCTTCAATTGATGGTGGAGGGAGAAATTAGTGTTTATTTTAACACTCCCCCTTAATTTCGACTATATATGCTTCAAAAACTGTTGTTAATCATACAAACCCCAATATTCTATCTGTGAATTTCAAACAGCTCCTTTGCCAGGGGTTTTGTAAATAAATTTGAAAATTGATCTTCTGACTACAGAACTCCATACAGATTTCATTTCTATTTACCAATTCTCAAATAAAATGAAACCTAGTATCAATATCCTTACTTTTCTTATGGAAAACATGGTTCTTTGCTAATGCAATGGCAGATTTGTTGTCACAGAAAAATTGAATTGGTTCTTCCTGTGCATGTAACAACTTAGTCAAAATTCTTCTCATCCATACAATCTGACAAGTTGTTGTTGTCACTGCAACATATTCTGCCTCAACAAATGATAAGGTCACAATGGGCTGCTTCTTTGATGCCCAAGCTATTGCACCTGATCCAAAACTGAATACATACCCAAATGTGCTTTTCCTGTCATCAACACTGCTTACAAAATCACTATCAGAATATCCATTCAACTTAAAATCTGAAATTGATGTATACAAAATACCAAAATTTATTATTCCAACAATTTATCTTAAGTTCCTTTTTCCAGCTTGCCAGTGGGTGCTCATGGGAGAATCCATAAATATGGAAATCAAACTTGCAACAAACATTATATCAGGCCTTGATGTTGTCAAATACATGAGACTTCCAACCAATTTCTTATACAAGGTCAAATCAACACTTGACCCTTGATCCTTCTTACTGAGTTTTGTACCAATTTCCATTGGTGTTGTAGTTGGCTTACAGTTCACCATATTAAACCTTCTCAAAATATATTTTGCATACTTAGATTGACAAATAAAAATACCATCTTCAGATTGAGTAATTTGAATACCAAGAAAATATTTCATCAATCCTAAATCAATCATATCAAACTCAATTTTCATGGCTATCTTAAATTCATCTATAGAGAGATCTCTGACAAAAATCAAATCATCAACATACAAACAAACTATAAAAAAATTTCCTTCCTGATTTACCTTTGTATACAAGGTTAGCTCAATTGGACTCCTATTGAATCCTCTGCTATTCAAGCATTCATCAATCCTAGTATACCATACTCTGGGAGCTAGTTTCAATCCATATAATGCCTTATTTAACTTATAGACCTTATCTTCTTGTCCTTCAATTTTGTATCCCGAAGGTTGTTTTGCATAAACCTCTTCTTCCAAAAATCCATTTAAAAATGCAGATTTTACATCCATTTGATGTATTTTCCATTTATTTTGTGTTGCAATAGCCAACACCATCCTCACCATATAAATTATGGAAACAAGTGAAAAAGTTTTATTATAATCAATGTCGGGATGTTGACTGAACCCCTGAGCTACAAGTTTTTCTTTGTGCTTCTCAACTTTACCTTCAACATTTAGCTTAGTTTTATAAAGCCATTTAACACCTATACAATTTTTATCTTCAGGTAAATCTACAAGATTCCAAGTGTTATTTCACTCTATGGCATCAATCTCTTCATCCATACCTTTTACCCAAACATCTTATTTAATAGCATATTCAAAATTTACTGGATCATATGCAATCAATGCAAAATTTGAAACTTGATCTATTTCTTCATTCTGCTTATATAATTCTCTTAAGATTCTAGTCTTTTGACCTTTAATTCTATTCCTTAATGTAGCTAGTGTGGGATTTGATTCATTACTAACCTTTGATTTAGTTGTTTGTTGTCCACCATAACCTAATGGTTTACCATGCTCTTGAGTTTTGGGCGTTCTAAATTGTGATGAACTAACTCCTAGAGATTGTCTTCTTTGAGTGCTTGTTGGAGGTGTATGTGCTTATGGAATCAACTGTCCATCATGTATGACCTGCTCATTTCCTTCATCATCTCCATGAGATAATACAACTCCATTTGGAATAGAATTATCTATGCTTCCATCCCAAGCCTCTTTTTCCTTGAACTTAACATCTCTGTTGATAATATACTTTTTGGTAATGGGATTATATAATTTATATGCTTTAGAATCCTCATTGTATCCAATAAGAATACACTTCTCAATTATGTCATCCAACTTCCTTCTCATCTCTTTAGGTACATGTGCATAGGCCACACACCCAAAAATCCTCAAATGAGATATGTTGCAACACTTACCACTCCAAGCTTCCTGGGGAACATGGTCCTTCACACTCTTAGTCAGACTCCTATTTAAGATATAAACTGAACATATAACTGATGCTCCCCAATATTCATTTGATAGATGCTTCTCCTTCAGCATACTCTGAGCCATGTTCATAATGGTTTGGTTCTCCCTTTCAGCTACTCCATTCTATTATAGAGTAAAACGAGTAGTAAATTGTCTCTTGATTCCATGATACTAACAAAACTCCATAAAATCATTTAGCATATACTCACCTCCTCCATCTGATCTTAGAACTTTAATATATTTTCCAATGTCTTTTTCAACCAAGGATTTAAACCTTTTGAATACACCAAAGGTTTCAGATTTCTGCTTCAGAAGATAAACCCAAGTTTTTTGACTATAATCATCTATAAAGGTTAAAAAATAAATATTAGGTCAGTCAAAGATGGTGTTTGCATCGGTCCACACAAATCTGTGTACTATATCCAATGAACCTTTTACTCTATACGAGAGTTCGGAAACAAATTTCTCTCTATGATGCTTTGCTAGTATGTAGCTTTCACATGAACTTGTTGGTTGTTGAATACTGGGAAATTCTTTCACCATCTGCTTCTTCTGCAGCAAATCTAGACCACCAAAATGTAAATGGCCATACCTTAAATGCCATAACCAGGATTCATCTAAACTCTTAGCTTTATAAGCATTCAAAGAGTTAGATAGTTCATTTCTTATTGTAAGTGGAAACATCCTATTTTTTGTCATCTCCACTCTTGCTATCAACTAGTTACTCGGATACTTATCAATGATTGTACATACCTCATTTTTTAAGAACACTCTATACCTTTTCTCTATCAGTTGTCCAATGCTCAACAAATTGCATTTTAAACTAGGTGCATAATACACATCATCTATTGTTATTCTTTCACCATTATTGGTATACACAACAATCACTCCTTTACCATTAACACTTGCCTTATAATCATTACCCAACTTTACCTCAGACTGAACCCTGGAGTCTAGACTGGTAAACATTTCTCTGTTTCCAGTCATGTGATTGTTGCAACCACTATCCAAAAACCAAACATCATTTGAACTTTCTTGCATCACATTGCAAGTCAAAAATATTGGTTTCTGATTATCTTCATACTCCTCTGTGATGTGTGCAGACTGCTTACCAGTATTTGATTGCTTCTTCCAACACTTGTTAGAAAAATGACCATACTTTTTGCAATAATACCTTAGAATTATCATACATCTGGTTTCCTTGCTTCCAATATTTGTTGCTACTCCCCCTTGAATTAGAAGGGATCCTTAGAGATTTCTCGTCAAATTCTAAATCAATTATATTGTCTCTTTGATTAAATTTTTGCCTCCTCTTCCATTGTTACTAGACCTTCCTCTGCCTCTGCCTCTACCTCTAACAACTTGTAGTAGAGTTTAGAAAGAATTCTCCAATGGATTATCATCATATCTTGTCATCCTTGATTCATGTGCAATCAAAGAACCAGTCAACTCATCAATTTGCATTTTACTAATATCTTTAAAATCTTTTATAGGCACAACTACAACTTCAAATTTCTTTGGAAAACTTCTGAGAACTTTCTCAATCACTCTCTTATCTGGTATGTCATCTCCATATTGTCTCAACTGATTAACAATATTCATGACCTGGGTCATAAAACTATCCACCATCTCACTATGTTTCATTTTCAGATTCTCAAAATCTATCCTTAAGTTCTGCAACTTGACATTCTTTACCTTGGATACACCCTGGCAACAAGTTTCAAGAGTGTCCCAAGCCTTCTTAGAAGACTCTGCACTAGAAACCTTTGGAAATATAGTGTCATCTAAGCCTTGTTGAATAAGGCCAAGAGCTTTATTATCTTTCATTTTGTTCTCCTTCAACTGATTTCGGTCAATATTTGATAGGGCCAACTTTGCTGCTTGGTTAGGAGGCTCTGGATATCCATCAGCCATTAATCCCCAAAGGTCATGAGCACGAAGTAAAGTTATCATTCTAATGAACCATGAATCATATTTTTTCTCAGTCAAAATAAGAACCTGTGATTGAGCCAAACTGTTGTTTGAAGCCATGTTGATTCAAATTTTTGATAGATGCAATCTTCAGGTGGAAGGGAAGGGCACTTTAGAGTTACAAAAATCTTTGAACTCACTCACACTTAGCGTAGCTCTCCCTGAATCTCTAAGCTCTGATACCAATTTGTAAAATGTAGGGGAATTAAAATAAAACAGAGTATGTAAACTAAACAAAACAGAGCATGTAGATAAAGTATGCTACAACATACAAACAAATCTTTTATTGATTGAAAATGACCAAATACAAATATATGAGACTCTATAGAGCTCTCAAGATTTTTAATCTCTATTCCAATGTATGTTAAAATAGTTGCATAAAGGTGGATTTATAGGTGCCACCACAAAGCGGTTAATCTCCTACAGTCGGTGAGCAGAGGTAGTGGAGATTGGAGATAAAACAAAATATATCAGATTGTAGGCGGCTTGAAAACTTGCAGTACATGGAAAGTTTTTTTTTAAAAAAAGGGGGTAAAAACTTTATTGAATATCAGAAAGCAATATTACAAAGGAAGCAAAGGACCGAGGTCCCATGGAAAAACAAGCACAACAAACCAAACTAAGAATAAACAGCCAACACCATCATCTGTCACCACTCCCAGCCCTATCTGCAGCAAGAATATTCGTTAAATCAAGACGGAGCTCCTATGGAACCAACTCCCACTCCTCAATTCTCCATCCCTCAACATGCTCAGAAGCCCATTTCGCCAAACAATCAGCTGCCCTATTCCACTCTCATGGAATATGGACAAAAGTCACTGTTTCCATCAAAGAACTAACCCGCAGAATTTGTTGCACAACCCTAGCCAATTGCCAGCTGACATCTGCCACTTTTTGCTCAATAAGCAAATTGATCAATATCTGGGAATCAGATTCACAAACAATCCTTCTCCATCCTAAAGCATGAGCTCTCTCAAGAGCGTCAAGAATAGCCAACCCTTCCACCAGGTTGATGGTCTGTGTCCCTTCATAGATCGAAAAGAGGAAGATCACTGAGCCCAAAGAGTCCCTACCAATCCCCCCAATACCAGCCGGTCCTAGATTGCCCCTTGAAGATCCATCAGTATTGATCTTCAAAACACCATATGGTGGAAGTTGCCATTTTCCATCCCTATAAAAATTTTGCTTCTCTCATCGTCCTCTCTGAGCCCTTGCCAAAGCCAAAGATGACCCCTGAATCCCTAATCTCTCCACCAACTTTGTATCCCTTTTCACCAAAGGGAATTCCACTTCACACCTAGCTTCCACTGTTTCTTGAACCATGCCCAATAATCTCTGCCAAATTTGTTGCACCAGCTTCCATTCTCCACGAAATATCCTTTGATTGTGTTCCAACCAAATCTGCCACAATAAGAAGATAGGCCCCACAAACCACACATCCTGCAAAAAGGAGGCCACCGAAGGGGGCCGACCCATCCCTTGCCAAAAATCAATCAAGGAGGAAGCATGAACACAAGGAATTTTCCAAGCATCCCACCAAAAATGCCAAAGTTGGAGGGCAAAAGAGCAACGAAAAAACAAGTGAGTAGCATCCTCCTCATTAGCCCCACACATAACACAAATAGAAGGA
Source organism: Sequoia sempervirens (assembly GCA_007258455.2). Lineage (NCBI taxonomy): Eukaryota > Viridiplantae > Streptophyta > Pinopsida > Cupressales > Cupressaceae > Sequoia > Sequoia sempervirens. The sequence continues at coordinate 143,893,227 of VDFB02358134.1, forward strand.
CCCTGGAAACCTCTCTTCCGAATGTTATCCCAAGACAAACACTTATTCCAGGCCAACATCCAAACAAAACAATTACATTTTGGCCAAGAAAGCTTGTTCCAGACCTTCTTCCACTACTGAATTTCAATCCCAACCAACCTATGAGATAATAACACACTATAACCAAAGGCAACAGTATAGGTCCCCTTAGGATTAGGGGACCAGGCAAGCACGTCATCATCTCGGAGAGAGCCACATCTTCGACTGGAGAGGATACTTTGCAGCACAACACAATCCTCCTGTAAACCAACATTTGGCCACTCATCTGGGGACTTCCATTTGGCCATCTCCATATGACCACAGGAGGAAAAGGACTTAAAATCACTCACCCGCGACCAACTAGCCTCAAGAAACCTCTGATAAAGATTCAACAAGTTGGGAAATTGGGAGGTGATGGGAGGAAAACCATCCCAAGAATCAGTCTAGAACTGGACCTCTGTCCCCTTCTTGTAGATCCAAAATAATCCTTCCTTAATAAGCACAACCCCTTTTTTGAGGGTGCCCCATATCACAGAGCCCTTCCCCACAAGGGGGTACCTAGAAATATTGGGTTGAGGGATCCCAGGGAGATACTTTTGAGAAAGAACCTTGGCCCAACTCTTATCCTGCTCCTTACACCACCGCCAATACAGTTTAGCAGCAAAAGCCTCCCCAGTCAAAGCTGATTGCCTCAAGCCTAGTCCACCATATTATTTCGGATTACAAACAACCTCCCAACGAACCAAACTCCATGTGGAGGACTCCAAGCAACCAGCCCATAAAAATTGTCTTGCCACAGAATCAAGGTCCTTAAGAAAGCCCATAGGGGCAACCTGGAGCATGCATCTATAAATGGGCAGAGCCTACACCACTGACTTAATCAACTGGACACAACCAGCAAAGGATAACCATCGATGATTCCAGTGATTAACTTTTTCCCGAAATTTGTCCAAAATGATCTGCCAAGACTCCCTAGGCAGTCTACTCACCGAGATGGGAATGCCAAGGTAAGTCACTGGGAGAGTCTCGATCTGAAATCTCAAAGTTTGGGCAATCCTCTGCTGAATGGGGCCCAAAGTGTTGAAGAAGAAAATGGAAGACTTGCCCTCATTAATTTGTTGACTAGAGGCAACTAGGTAAACATCCAACACTCTTCGTAAATTAGAGGCCTCTCGCATTGTAGCCATCCCCATCAAAGCAATATCGTCCACAAATTGTAGGTGAGTTTGCGGAGGTAAGGTGCCACCCCACCTCCAACCTTGAATGAGACCAGACTCCACACTCCATTTAATCCATCTCCCCAAACCTTCATCCAAAAGAATAAACAAGTAAGGGGAAAGAGGATCACCTTGATGAAGCCCCCTAGAAGCACCAAATAACTCAGAGTGACTCCCATTGATAAGCACAGAGAAAGAGACTGAAGTAACACAACTCAAAACCCATTGAATCCATTCTTCAGCAAAACCAAAAGCACCAAGAACCCGCTGAAGGAAGGACCACCTAACTCTATCATATGCCTTAGCCATATCCAGTTTGATAAACATCACTTTTTCTTTAGAGCTAGCCATAGAATGGATGACCTCAATTTCAATAACAATCCCATCCAGAGTTTTCCTACCAGCTAAAAAACCACTTTGTTCTTCAGAGATCAACTCCTCAAGCCCCTTTTTCAATCTGTCAGCAATAAGTTTAGAAATAATTTTATAAACTACATTGCATAAAGAAATGGGCCGAAATTGGCTTAACCTATCAACCCCCTCACTCTTGGGAATAAGATCTAGAAAGGTAGCATTTAGGGCCCTTAGCATCTGCTTATTTTGTTGAGATTCTTGAACCACAACTAGGAGGTCAAGTTTGATGATATCCCAAAATTCTTGAAAAAACTCAGTTGGGAAGCCATTTGGACCAGGCGCCTTCCCTTTCTTCATATTAAAAATAATCCCTTCAAGCTCTTCAAGTGAGATATCACTCATGAGTTGTCGATTCAAATCTCCAGACATGAGAGAGGGGATGCAAGAAAGAATTTGCGCTTCCTCAGGAGACCCCCCTTGTGTGAGTCCTCCCTAAAAAGAGATTCAAAGTACTGCACCGCCTCCCTTAAGATTTCCGGGAAGGAGGAAAGATGGTCTCCCCTGTCATTCACCAGACCAGAGATAGAATTTCCATGTCGCCTGGCTTTCACTGAATTGAAAAAGAAAGCTGTATTTTTATCCCCTTCCTGAAGCCACTCAATGCAAGCCTTCTATTTCCAATACATTTCCTCTCACAGTTCCCATTCTTCAAGAGTTTTCACAACCCAAGCCTCATCCTAAAGCAACTCAACCGTCACCCCATCCTCCCTTAGCCTCCTCGTGATACATCCAAATCTCCCTGAGCCATCGCTTTGGCATGGAAGACATTCCCAAAGTACTGACAATTCCACCATTTGAGCTCAAATTTAACATATTGAAGTAGTTTAGCAAAGGTATACATTGCCGTACCATAGGCTGGTCTACCTTTCTTCCACCAGTCAGTCACAAAGGCATTCAAAGAAGGGTCTCGCAACCACATAAGTTGGAACCTAAAAGAGGGCATACGAGGCACACGAGTTGACTCAGTAGCAAGCTTAATAGGCCAATGGTCAGATCCTCTCCAATCCAAGATCTTAGAGCAAGATGACCACATCCCTCCAACCCAGTAACATGAAACCAGAAATCAATCTAATCTTTTTGCAATGCAGAAATCACCAACCTGATGATTGTTCTAGGTGAACTGACCATTGCTGGGTTTGATATCAACAAGATTCAAGGTATTGATATTGTCACGAAGTAGCAATGCAGAGGGCTCCAACCTTCCAGTACCACCACGCTTCTCAACCAACTCACAAATAGCATTGAAATCTCCACCCAAAATCCAAGGATGAAAAGGCATCATGCTACGGATAAACCTGATATGGGACCATAGACCTTGTTTACCCTGAAAATTTGTAGGAGCATATATATTGGAAAATAGAATGACTTCCCATGTCTCAAAACTAGTAGCAATCATAGACATAGAGGATTTAGAAGAAATCCACCAAAGAGGTCGGATTCTTCGAGGATTCCATAAACATGCCAAACCCCCAGAAGCTCCATGAGCTCCAATGCACTGGTACTCCCTGCTCCTCCACAACTTAGGTGCCAAGCCATGTATATTCTCAACAGATAACTTAGTCTCCTACAAAAAGAAAACATCAGGACCTTGCCTTCTAACTAAATCATGAACCGCTTTTTGTCTAGGGCCGTTGTTCAAGCCCCGTACGTTCCATGACAAAACAATCATTTCAAAGGGTTTGAAAAAAGAGAATTCAGAGTCTTTACTGACCCTAACTCCACCAAATTCTCACCTGCCAGTTTAATCTTTTCCACATCCTTTTTTCTGTCGGGTTTAGCAAATTTCTCTGCCCCACCCTTCTTAATATCCTTCTACAAAATGCCCAATTTTGGAGGGGGCTTGATCTTCTTAGTTGGGTCTAAACCAGTGTTCTTCATAGGAAGAGAAGAATCCTCACCTACTAAAGTAACAACGGCCGAGGGTTCCTACACCTCTGAAACCATCATCTGTTGATCAGCTTCCATGTGTAGACAATCATCCCTTTGTGGCTCCAAAGAAGAATCAAGAACAAAATCCTCCTGAGCTAAGCCCACAAGCCCCTGATCTAAGTTGATCAAACCTGGGTTCACCTCTTGTTGGCTGAGCTCATCTAGAACCTCAAATCTGTTAAAGGTACCTTCATCCTGCCTTTCTTTAAAAGGCCTCTTTTGACCCCTATTCCGATTTCGAGCCTTGACCAGAGCAAAACCATCAGATGCACCTACCTCATTAGGAGAAATGCTCTTCCCCTTATCTGTTTCAAGAAGATTGCTAGCAGGTTGTGAAGGCTGCGACTCCACAGGCTTATACCTTGGACATCTCCACTGCAAATGGCCATATTCTCGACAAAACCGACAACAAAAGGGAAGAGTTTCATGGTCTAATTGCTGCACCTAAGAATAAGAGCCCGCACACATATCTATTGCATCGAGCAAAGGCCTACTTAGATCAATCTCAACACAAATGCGTGCAAAAGTCATTACCTTTTTACCCAAAGTTTGAGATGAAGTCCCAACTGGTTTTCCCAGCACCGAGGCCAAAAGGTGCAGCACATCCTCTCGACAGCATTCCACGGGGAACCTCGGTAGACAAACCCACACAGGGACATGATTTGGAAGCTCCTCGGCGGGGTTGAAACCTGCATGCCATGGCTTGATAAACAACCCTACCTTATTATGAAAATAAGGGCCTCCCTCAAATACCCTATTGCAATCAGCAATGCAATTAAAAGTAACCATGAAATAATTGTTTGCCAGCAACATTATCTCCATTTCCCCCTCTGGCTCCCATGTCCTTCGGGCCCAAACCTCCAAAACTTGTAAAGAAACCCTCATCCCCAAAAATTTACAATATAAAGAATGAGCTGAGTAATACTCAACATCTTCAACAATCATTTCAGACAAAACAACCAGTTTTGGCCTCTCCTTGCACCTCTCGAGACATCTGTTAATCTTCGTGATCCTCATGCCATTGGATAACCCTGTATCAACAATCCTTGTATTCAGAGCAAATAGATTATTATCAAAGGTCTTCATCCCTTGACTTGAAAATCACGAGCCAATTGCTGCCCGGAAATCCAAGTTAGGGCACCCCACTGACGTCTCACCCTTCGAAGCCATCAAGCCCAAGACAATAAACTCAATCCTTGCACCAAAGAAAGGGTGGGGAAGCCCTCCCCACACCCTTCCACTTAGCACCACACCAATCACCAAACACCTACATCTCAAACCCTTCCCACCCGCGCAACAAAGATAAGGAACAAAGAAAACGGGTAGAGAATGTAACCCGCACACACCCCACACACCAAGAAGCAGTCACACACCCCACCGAACACCACCACCCTACTCAAAGGATGTAGCAGACCCACCTCCCAAGTGGACGGACAACACTGAAACAAAGAAGGCAGGAGTGAGCCAAAGGCAAACCACGCGCCCCTGGACACAGCTATAGGCAGAAAATAAAAGAAAACCCGCAGACGCGCACAAATAAACCATCCAGATAGTGCACAACATGCAAAAAACCAGAATGAGCTAGGGCATGGATGCCCTAGCTCGGCTCCCAAGCACGCAGACCCAAGCCATCGTATTAAACTCAGATTTCAATCAATCAAAAAAAAAAAATGCAGTACATGGAAAGTTAATGATAGACAAAAAATAGATTTTGTGGATAAGCATAAATCATATTTCTAGAATTTGTCTTCAATTAACGGTGGAGGGAGAAATTAGTGTTTATTTTAACATCTTTGAGGCTTGTATTAAACATTTCATACGCCTTATGTCTATTTCTATGTGCATGTCTATACCGGGCCTCATTTGTGCATTCACAACATCTGCAAATATTCCTTTATTTTATGTTATGATGGATGCATGCACCTTGTTCCAAAGCTCCCACCTTCTATGCAGGCCTAGAGGATGTTAGCCAACATTATGGAGTTTGGCATGGGCAAGGATGAGTTTCTAAATTCTTCTCAACAAATTTATTTTGTTATATCCTACATTCTACTTCCCATCTATGCAAACCAAATCCTTTGTTGATGGTGGCATGGAAATAAAAGCATCTCCAAGTTTGATTACAATTCCATCGCACCAAAGATTGCTTTTATGTTATATTAAAAACTTTCTTATTTTTTTCTTAAAAAATAGTAACTGAAATTGCTTTATGAATTTTCACAACTCAATTTTTTAAGTTAAGAATCTAGGTTGTAAATTTTTACAACTCAATTTTGGGTTGAGGTGGGTTGTGAAAATTTTGGTTGATATGGGTTGTAAATTTTCACAACCCAATTATTGTCTTGTAGTGGGTTGTGAAAATCCACAACCTCACTTTTCACTTTTAAATTTAAGTTGTGAATTTCAACAACTTATTTGTATTTTAATTCTCTTTAATTTCCCACTTTATCATTTTCTCTATTAATCACTTGTTTTATTAAAATAAGCAATTATTAAAACTTGAACATTAAGACTTCAAATTACACTACCATCATTTCAAACATCCACTATGATCATGCACCGACCAGACAATATTTCATGATTTGAAATATTTAATTCACAAAAATGTGGAAAACCATCAATGCACCATTTAGGAAACCAAATAACCTTGCAAGCTTGCCAACAGAGAATTTATGGTAACTTTGGATCGACTTCATATTTTTGGCCAAAAAATTACCATATTATCAAAACAATAATACAATAAAACCCAGTGAACAAAATTTTCCCAGCTTTCTTGAAAATGTAAATTTAATTGTTACTATAACTTCACACGTGAAAATATAAGTACTAATATCTCATAATCCGTGAGGCGTCATGACTCAAAAAATTGGCCACATTGGTCAAAATATACTCAAGAACATTCCCATTAAAGGAATTTACACCAGCTCATACAAAATTTAATTGTTTTTATAAATTTTAGAAAATTGCATCATTGCTTCTAAGGATTGGAATAGGGATGATGGGCGATTTTGCTTCAGAGTAATCAATGAATTATGTGTGAGGATAACAGGAGTGTTTGTAACTAGTAGAAACTTGACATAAGCATTTTGAGCCAAAAAGTTTAAAATTTGGGCTAACACTAATCTACATTCCTTTGTCCATGATTGTCGATTCCTTTATTTTCTAAATCCTCAAGAAAATTTTGGAGAATCTATCATCTATTTGAGTGAAAAATGCTTTCTAACACTAATAAGGATTTTAAAATTCTAGATCCTTCGGATAGTATCACCCTTGTTTTAGGGGACACTATCAATGTCCCTATGGATCCCTCTTTTAAAAAAAGAATTCAAATCAAGAAATGTTTTTCTCTTGAAGAAAAAAATCACATTAAAATATTTTACATTCTTTTCCTAATATTTTTTCCTTGTCATATGAGGATATGCATGGTATAGAACCTTCTATCGTGCTCCATAACATAGGTGCTATATCCTGATACCCAACCTATGAAGCAAAAAAATTGAAAGATGCATCCAAAGGTTTCTTTAATGGTAAAGACTGAGATAGAAATCCTTTTAAAATATGGTTTCATTTGATCTACAATCTTGAATATTGTAGTCATTATGAAACCTAATGGTCATATTCGTGTATGCATTAATTTTCGTGACTTAAACAAATATTCCCTTAAAGATGATTTTCCACTTCCTAATATCGATATGATTGTAGACTCAAAAATAGGACGTATGCATTATTCTCTTACATGAATGGCTTCTTAAGATACAATAAAATCCTTAGTAATCTAGAAGATCAATTTAAGACTACTTTCATTACCCCTTGGGGTACATTTGGTTATGTGGTCATGCCATTCAAATTAAAGAATATTATTGCAACTTACCAATGTGCAATGACCCTTATATTCCATGACTTCATTCATAAAATTATTAAAAAAATTGTCGATGACATCTTAGCCAAGTCTCTAACTCACCAAGATCACACAAATAATCTTTATCTTATCTCTGAGTGAGCCCCCAACTTTACAAAATGGGACTAAATCCACTTAAGTGTGTCATTGGTGTAAACATTGGAATTTTTTTTGGATTTATTTTCTCTCATTATGGAGTCAAAGTCAATACCAATAAGATAGATGCTATTATAAACATGCCTCCACCTAAAAATATTTTTGAACTTAAAAGTCTTCAAGGGAGAATCCAGGCAATAAGAAGGTTCATTTCTAAATTGGTTGATCGTACCCTCCCTTTCACCCATCTTCTTGAGAAAGATGTAAGGTTGCAATGGGATGAGAATTTCCAAAAAGCTTTTGATTCTATTAAAAGTTAGCTGGCTAATCAAGTCCTATCTTGATACACACTATACAAGGATGACCCTTCATTATTTAGACATTTGCTCTAGATCTCATGCTTTGGAAGTCTTACTAACGCAACATGATAATGGAAATAAAGAAAGGGTCGTATATTATATTAGTTGAGCTTTACTTAATTATGAAACCATGTATTCTATATTGGAGAGACAATGTCTTGCTCTCATTTTTGTAATGTAGAAAAGATATTATCTTCTTCATTCAAAAACCCATATCATTATTAAGTTTGACCCCCTTAAACATTTATTCTCAAAAAATAATATTTCAAGAAGATTGGTTAAATGAGTTATGTTACTAATTGAGTTTAACCTTAAGTTTGTCTCTCAAAAATCTATAAAAGGAGAAGTTGCAGAACTGAACAATTAGTTGATGCCCATTTTCCATGTTCCTTTCCTAATATAGATTCCTTTCCTGATGAGCATATTCTAGATATACAAAATTATGCTACATGGAAAACATATTTCAATGGGTTGAGATGTCGAGATGACTTTGGAGCAAAATTAATCCTAATTCCACCCTCCGATAAACCAATTCCTCTCTCCTTTTGTTTATTTTTTTATGTACAAATAACATAGCTGGGTAAAAATGATTTATTGTTGGCTTATGTGTCGTTTCATTTGCCAAACATTAAACACACACACACACACATGTATATATATTTCTTATTCTCAACTAATAATACATCAAATTACTGGTTAGATTATTAGGAAAAACTAGAAAAACTTTCTCAATATCGATATTTAGCCTTATTGTTGTTACATAATTTCTTGTCTTTTACTATTGACACTATCCCATGTAAAGAGAATCATAATGCAGATGCAATAGAAAGCACAAATTCTCTTGTACCCTTTGATGATAATACAAATTACTATCACTGTGTAATTCAGTTGCTCACTTTGCCTACTACTATCAATAGTCCTACTCCAAGTAGTTTACTTTGTGCTATTGTAGACTATGGAGTATGCTATTCACATATTTAAAACTATCTCAGTGATGAAATATTTCCTAACAATTCTTTTAAAATGACCATCTTTGTATTCAAAGGATATTATCGTGTTATATTATCCTATCTAATGTTTTTTATTGATGCTCTTGCAATGGATTTCTATTACTATGTCTAACTAAGTTGGAAATACCCCTTGCCCTCCAAGAAGCCCATTTAGGCTCTAGAGGTGGGAATTTTTGTGGTAGATCCTTATTCCAAAATAATTTGTGCATACGAAATTCTATTGGAAAACAATGGAACAAGATTCATTTTCCTTTGTCAAGAAACATTTGCAATTCCAACAACATAGCAACTTAATCTATGCTCCAACTCAAGAACTTCATGCTCAGGCTTGACCTTAGCCATTTTTTGTATGGGGCTTGGATATTATTGGAAAAAATTATCCACCTTCCTCCAAAAAACATGTTTTCATTATTATAGAGCCTCTATAGATTATTTCACGAAGTGGATTAAAGCTATTCCACTTTGTTCCACTATTATTGAAGTAATTTGTATATTTCTTCTAGACAACATATTTTTTCATTTTGGGTTACCTTTCGCTTTTATTTTTTATAATGGCACATTGTTTAGAACAAAGAAGTGAAGTAATTCTTAGAGAAATATCATATTTAATTCAACACTTTTCTACTCCTTATTACCCTCAGTCTTCTGGTCAATTTGAGGCATCTAACAAAACAATAGAACAAGTTCTTCATAAAACTATTGACAAGCATGTTAAGGATTGGCATACTCAATTAACATACACATTATCGGCCTATCACATGAGTATTCGTACAATACTAGTACTACCCCATAAAATCTCATGTATGCGTAGATGTTATAATGTCTTTAGAGTTGGAAATTTCATCTTTGTGAATTTCCCTTAAAGGACTTATTGGCGATGATACTTACCATGAACAATGTTTACATCAACTTGAATTGCTTGATGAGCATTGTCTAAATGATCTTGAATATATTCAAGCCTATCAAAAATCTCTCTTTTCAATAAAATCATAACATTCTCTCTCGTTCTTTTAAATTAGGTGATTTGGTCCTATACAAGAACCAATGTAATGTAAATGCACCCCTAGGTACTAAAAGGAAATTTAGCCCTAACTGGTTGGATCCTTACATAAAACCAGTTGGACACAAATGAAGACGTTTTCTCCCCCTTTGACATTAATGGAAAAGGTCAACACTCCCCCCTTTTGCACTTCCAATACTCTACACAATCCAAAAACTTGTTTCCTAGATAGACTCCCCCTGAGTCCATGCTTCACTACTTCTAAAAATATTCTGCAAGACCACCCAACCTTCTTGCAAAAGGGAGACAAATCTCCCCCTCAACCTATGCTTCCTCTTGAATCAAGAGGATGGAGAAATAACTCCCAACTTCTGCTATAGAAATTAAAATGTCTCCTTATAAGGAAGTGGTTTTGTGAATATATTTGCTACTTGCTCCTTGGTCTCAACATACTCCAACTTCACCTCCTTTTCTACAACCTTTTCCCTTAGAAAATGATACTTGATTGCAATGTGTTTTTTCCTTGAGTGCACCTTCAGATTTTGCTTCATGCAAAGCACCTGAGTGCAACATGAAGCTGTCGTAATGTTTTCTTCTTCAATTGTAGATAATGAAATTGAGTCCTGTTTCTTGCTCAACCAGGACACCAAACTATCACCAAGAAAAAATGCTCCACCACTTGTGCTCTTCTGGTCATCTATGCTTCTTTTCCAATCTGCATCTATTTATGCAGTCAGAGTGAAATTTTCACTCTTTCAATACCACAGTCCAAAATCCATTATAGCCTTCAAATATTTGAATATCCTCTTTACCGCTTTGACATGAGTTTCCTTAGGTGTTGCCTAAAATCTCACAACCATTCCAATTGCGTGCATTATATCTAGTCTAGATGTTGTCACATACAAAAAACTACTAATCATTGATATGTACAAGGTTTGGTCTACCACAGCAGATTCATCATCTTTACTCAACTTGCATCTTGTAACCATAGGTGTACCCACCAGTTTGTAGTCTTCCATCGTGAACTTACTTAGCATCTCCTTTACGTATTTATTCTAGGAAATGAATATGCCTTTGTTTGTTTGTACAATTTGCAACCCAAGAAAGAAAGATAATTCGCCTAGCATTAACATTTCAAACTCATTCTGCTTTTCCTTTTGAAACTCTTTGCACATGTCATCACTGCTACCACCAAAATAATATCATCTACATAGACAAAAACTATTAGAAGATGATCACCTTCTATTTTATGTATAGATTACTATCTGCACTTCCTCTCTAGAACCCTTACTACAACAAGTATCCATCCAACCTTGAATACCAAGCTCTGGGAGCTTGTTTGAGTCTATACAAAGCTTTCTTCAATTTGCACACATAATTTGGATTGTTAGAAAATTGAAACCCTTTCAGTTATTCAATGTAGACCTCTTCTTCTAGTTGTCCATTCAGAAATGTTGACTTAACATCCATTTGGTGTACATTGAAATTCTTGAATGCTAAAAGAGCTAAAAACATCCGAATTGCTTCCAATCTTGCTATCGAAGTAAATGTCTCTTCAAAATCTACACCTTCAATCCGAGCATATCCTTTACACACAAGTCTATCCTTGTTTTGGACCACTTCACCTTCTTCATTTAGCTCAAGTTTCTAAAAAAACCACTTGGTTCCAATCAGATTCCTTCCTTTAGCTCTTGGGACCAATTCCCGAGTTTCATTCTTTTTGATCTGATTCAACTCTTCCTCCATACCTTCTATCTAAACTTTCTCTTTTCTTGCTTATTTATAAGACTTTGGTTCTATCTTTAATAGTAATGCAAAGTGTACTTGCTCATTTGATTTCTCAAGTCTCTTTTGGGTCTAAACCCCACTATCTTTATCTCCTATAATTTGATCTTCAAAATGATTCTTCTAAACATATTTTTTTGGAGTTTTTGTAAAAATTTATAATTCTTCACTACTGTTACGGATTGGTTCTTCATCATCTTCTCCTTTCAGAGTACCAGTAGACTAAATTGTTTCATCAACTCTCACATTTACACTTTCCACAATTCTCTTCAGCCTTTTTTTGTAACATCTATATGCTTTAATTTTCAAAGAGTAACCAATAAAAATACCTTCATCAGTTCTAGAATCAAACTTACCCAAATTTTCTTCATTCTTTTTGATGCAACATTTTCTTCCAAATATCTCGAGATGTCTGACTGAAGCCATTCTTCCTATCCATAACTCATATGGTGTTTTATCAGTCTTGCATCTTATCTGAACTCTATTCAGGATATATACCACAATTTGAACCACTTATCTCTAGTATATATCTGGCATATTTTCTTGACACAACATTATTCTTGCCATCTCTTGTACAATCCGATTCTTCCTTTCTGCAACTACATTTTACTGCGGAGTCTTAGAAGTAGAAAATTTTCTTTGGATCCCATGTTCTTCACATAATTTGTCATACTTGTCATAAGTAAGTTCTCCACCTCTGTTTGATCTCAAAACCTTGATTATTCTTCTAGTTTCATTCTCTACTAATGCCTTAAATACCTTTAACTTCTCAAATGCCTCTAACTTCTCTTTTAGAAATGTAATCCAAGTCATCCTAGTGTAATCATCAATTATCATCATGAAATACCTATCTCCTTGTAGAATTTTCTTCCTCATAGGTCCACATAGATCTATATGGACCAAATCCAATGGTTTTGATGTAGAATACTCCTTAGCAGGAAAACTATTTTTTGTTTGTTTTCCTTCATGAAATGGTTTCAAGCTGGCACAATGGGGCTTCTTAATCTTTGAAATATCCAAGTCCATTCCTCTTGACCTAATCTTCACAATTCATCAAAATTTATATGTCCCAACCTTCTATGTCAAAGCTAGCTTTCTTCTTTCTACACAGTAAGACAATTTTGTCCATTCATCTCATTGAGATTATATATGTCATTGTTTGTCCTGCTTCCTTCCGCAATCAATTCTTTGGTACTTGATTCTTGATTTCACATCCTTCAACACTAAAGGATAACTTATAACCTTTATCACACATCTGACTTACACTTAAGAGATTATGTTTTAGTATTTCAACATACAAAACATCATGTGTCTTTATCCTACCACCATCAAGACTCAAAGTACCCTTACCAGTGATTTTGGCAACATAATTATCTCCAGGAGTCATAGAACCTCCTTCAAATTTCTTGAAATGCATGAACTTACTTTTATCTGCAGTCATGTGGCTTGAGCAACCATTGTCTATGATCCACATATTCTTCTCTTTCTAAGCATGTAGTGTAGTTTGAGAAATCATTGATTTCTCTAACTTTTTCTCTTCTGAAACCTTCTTCCAAACTTTATCTAATTCATGAATTCTACATTCTGATCCTTTCCTTCTTATTTTTGACAGAGGAGAACTTACAAAATTGCTTCTGCAATTCTTAGCAATGTGTCCAAAATTGTTGGATTTGTAGAAAATGATATTAAAATTAAATAGAGGTGCAAATGCATTATTGTTGACAAAATTATTTCTTCTTACAAGACCTTTTTCTATAGTCCACAACATTATGACAAAAATTATTGCAATTAAAATAGTAACCATAAAAAGAATAATTGAACCTAGTGTTGTATCCCTATCTTTCAGATCTTCTTCTTTTTTTGAACTTGAATAAATCCATCATTCTATGTCTTGCTTTCATCACTTGCAATAATTATTTTAGAATTTGTACTTCCAAAACCAGTCACTTCTAGGCATGCTTTAGCATGCTTCACATACTATTCTATCGCCTTGTTCTTCTGATCATCAAAACCAATTCTAGTTTTTTCATGCGAAGATCTTTGACATCCCAATATCTGATTTAGAGTTTCAGTACTCTTTCCAAACTCCATCTACAACTGCAGATTCACTTTCTCAAGCTCATTTCTTATTGTCACAATTTTTGCTTCAAGCTTCTCACAGTCCTTGTCTCTTGACAACAAATTTTTGGTTAGAACTTCTTCAATCCTTTTTGCTTCTTTTTTCTAGGTCTTTAGATCAACAATCATCTTCTCTACTTTCTCTATTAGGATACCTTTTTCTTTAGCCTTCACTTCTTCTATAATTCTCTTCTTTAGTCTCTTAACCTTTTTTCCAACACATAAAAATTCTTCCACAAGATCTACTTCATCTTCATTATTTCCAAAATCCATTTTTGCATCTTCTCCAGTAGTTTCAAAAGCCATGAATACAACCTTTTCTTTTTCATCTTTAGAGATATCTTCATCTTCGTCATCAGTAGAGTAGTCTTCTTCCTCATTAGTGTAAAAACTCTTTTTTTTTCTCAGACCTTTATTCCTTCTCTGAAATAATTTATTTCCATACTTTTGCTCAACATTGTTAGAATCCTTATGGGGACACTTAGCCATAAAATGTCCTACTTCACCACAATTAAAAAACTTAAAAGGTAACTTGCCTTTGTACTTACCAGAGCCTCTTTGTAGCTTTCTGACAAAATTTGCTTCCTTCAGATCTAATCCAATATCAAAATTTTGATCAACTTGCTTCTTAGATACTCTGAATGCAACCTCTTCCCTTATAAAATCTTCATTTAAAAATATCATTTCAAAAGTAGTTAGAATTCCATGCAATTCAGTCATCTTCAAAGCATTTAGATCCTTGGCTTCTTCAATTATAGAGAATTTAGAATGAAACTTTCTAGGGTGAGATTCAAGTACCTTTTTCACAAATTATTTTCTTTCCATTCATCACCAAGACCTCAAATAGAGTTGATAACTTCATCAACCTGAAGCAAGAATGTGGCAATATTCTAACCGCCTCTCATCTTCATGCTTTCAAACTAAGATATATGAGTTTTTAGCTTTTCCTCTTTGACTTTGTCATCAAATTCATAGATGGTCTATAATTTATCCCATATTTCCTTCACTATTTTTCACTGTATCACTTTCACAAATTCAGAGTTAGTTAATCCACATAAAATAACATTCCTTGCCTTAGCATTAATTTCAAAAGCCCTCTTTCTAGCTTGATCCCTAGGAGGTTTTTCAGGAATATCATATCCCTCTAACATTAACATCTAGATATCCATTCTTAGAGCCATCAAGTAGGACTCCATCCTAACCTTCCAAAATGAAAAATTGGATCCATCAAATAGTGGTGCTTTATTTCTAGAAAATCCTTCCTAAGCAACTGAGTGTGTCATCTCAGAACTACCTTAAGTTGTTAGGCTTCTTCAAAGGAACTTGGATTTGATAGCAATTGAAGGGAACACAATCTATTGAGGGGGTGGGGTGAATCAGTAGATCTAATTCAATTCAAAAAATTTAACTCAACCACAATTATCAGAATATATGATTCTTCACAACTAACCCCAACACAAGTAACTAAACATAAAACATGAATCTTCACTACTACTAAGTAACATAAAGAGCACACATACACACAAGAGAACTCTAGATATATGTGGAAACCCAAGATGGGAAAAACCACAGTGAGAATAGTTGCTTAGATCTATTGTCCAAATCTAGCTTCACAAGGAAAAAATACAAGTGAATTTTACAATCTAAAGTAGGCACCAACCTACCGGAGACACCAATCCCCTAATGTATTTGTAGGGACCAACATGTTGGAGACACCAATCCCCAATGGAATCAGAACAACAGGTAGAACACTAGTCCTACTAGAATACATAGATAATTCTTGTGGATCTTCTATATATCTCATACATGTGTTGGAGTTACGGTTGACACTCTTCCTCACTACATATGATCTTCTGATACTAGCGCACACACTGAAATGCTACTCTCCCTTTTATATTCACCACCTTCTCTTCAATTTACACCTAGGACCAACTTTTCTTTAAGTTGGTGTAATTCTTCTTGGCATACTTCACACAATGCATCTATACAACTAAAAATTATATACATGATACTGCATTCACACTCTTCTATGTTGATCAGGGATCCATAAATAGTCAGGACAACATAAGGTGGACCTAAATTAAAATTACATGAAACGTGTAACACATTGGTCCAAAATCAAATTTTGTTGTCACCAAAATAACTTGATGCCATGCGCTACCGCATGAACCTTAATTAGGTCCTATCTTGATACCACACACAATGATTTGAATTCTGCATGCTAATAGTTGTTACCGCAAAAGTCTCAAACACCAGCTAGATGACAGAAAGACATAGAGAACCTTCTATCACTTCAATCTTTTTACATGCTGAACATATCCTCTGGAAACTCTAGAATATAATAGAACAAGTGTAGGCATACTCTCCTTTCAAACCATAGAGCCTGCAATGTCTCTAGAAGGGAGACCTGAGAAACACTAAACCTGATAAATAATAAACTAAGACATCTTGGTACGGTCTTCCAGACCACCACTACATAGTGAATAGATACATGCATGATATTGCAAGCATACAATAATCACACCAACTTCCAAACAATAGTCACTCCTCAATAAAACTAATAATGTATGTTTCTTGATGTAGTGATATGATTGATATGATAGTACAATTACCAACACATATAGGTATACAACCATACTAAAATTCTGACACACAACATGCTACCAAAAATATAACACCTATAAATTTTTACAACTCAAAATAATAAGTCAAGGGGAATATAATGATAGTTCACATACTCCTTGACACAAAGACAACGTTTGACATCAATCCTCTTCATCAATGACAACCTTTGACATCAATTTCAACCTTTATTCAACAACTACCAAATGATAATGTGTCTTAGACACAATCCAAAATGCAACACACATACCTCTAAGCTCATCCCTTATCTTGATTATCTCCTCCATTAGGGTAGTATCCCACTCTCTCATTTTCATTGGTTGATCCATCAAATCTTGTATCAGGGGATGATCAATATTGGTGGGGACAACCGCTTGTGCTCTCTCCATGTCCCCTCAAAGCTACTCTACCTGGATCTGAAGAACATAACATTCCATTTTGACACTCTCTACTCTTGTCATAGCTTAGTCTCACTCACTCATAAGGGAAGCAACCTCCACTTTAAGTTGGTCTCTTTTTGTAGTGGTTGTATGACCCTTTATTTCCATTTGAACCTCTCACACTTGAGACTCCTTATATGTAACTCTAAGATACTCTATGGGTTAAAAAAATTGTAGGTTTCAGTTAGCGATTTGATGTAGCCTTTGAGAAGCTCATACAACACCCTCCAACTATATAAATGGGACCATATCAAATATGAATCAACCAATAAATTCAAGCCACTCTCGAGCATACACTGCAACACAAAAACAAAAAATATATTTGTACCTCATCATCATATGTAAAAACAAAAATATAAAATAGATTCTATTCTAAACATATAACTCTAAACATAAAAAAAACTAGTACAATCTCACCTAGGTCCTTGATTTTCTAGTCGGGATCTCACATGGGATCTATTGTCATAGGAATTGTGCTAGTGGATGGAAGGGGCAACAAGGTATGTCTTATAATAGTTTCCGTACTTAAATCCCCCTCTCCCTCTATACCAACACACCTGTTGCGAGAGGTGACTACCACCCTTCACCACACCTATAGTCTCTCCTCCTTTGCACCTCTCTCCTTACCAAAAGTATCCTCTTTGCTAGTGCTTTGCTCTCCTCTCGACCACTATGCACTAATATGTCCAAGAGCATCCTTGAAAAAATAGAGATTGGTCTTGTAGTTTGCTAGCATGTGGTGAAGCCTCCTTGTTGATTGGATTTCTCAGGGTGAATTCTATAATGGTAGGTCAAGGTATATCTCCATCTTTAATTGCATTGTGGTGTAATCGTACATAAGTTAGTAAAAATAAAACTTTTTGTACCTAACCGAAGTGCCTCACCACCCATGGTAGTAAAATGGTACAATAATATAATCATATCATTCAACAAAAAGTCTATCTCACTATATTTTGGCTATTTATCTAACAAAACTTGGGTATGCTCACATTTGTACATATTACTATCACACTATGTCAGTGTTGCACAACTCATCAAAAGTTTGTCACCAATAGACAAAATATCCAAACCTCCAATCTCACCACACCGGGTAGGCATGTACTTGTGGTGCATCCAACGAGATCTAGTTAGGATAACCAACAGGTATCGTGCACATGATGTGCTTGAAGGACCATACCTATAGTAATGTGTAGGTCATTTGTATCAGGCCATAGTGGTACACTAAGTAACCTAGATCATAATATAAATACACTAAAATGTTGCTTCCCCATGCAAAAATTGTTTAATTCTCCTCCATATCCTAAATGGAATGAACCAGGACCTCGTGAAGGTGAGTTCATCATTTTTATATTGTCACCCACATCACTATGATAGATATCATGCGATCCTCATGACTAAGGGGATGATCACTGCTCCCTGCTCTAATTGGCATACATATATGTGTCTTATAATGTTATCAAGAATGTCTCAACTAAGAACATACTACTAGCCTCTTTGTATTATGGCTAGTGATCTTTGCTCCTCAATGATCACCCTCTAACCATGGAATGCAAATATAATAATGTGATACACATCCTCTAAGGTAACTATCATCTCCCTTGTAGGGATCATGAAGGTGGAGGTGTCCTCCTCCCACCTCTCCATTTAAATCATAAGAATCCTAGTGTGGAAGTGTATCTTTGGGAGTGAAAACACCTTGAAGATCCCCATGTCTCAGAGAAATGCAATCTCCTCTACCAATAGAGACAAATATTGACTTTGCAGAAGGGAGAACACTGCTCCACTTACATTCTTGTGCATCGTGGCTAGGGGTTAAAAATATTTCAAAATTTAAAATTATAATTACATATCTCTAATCACTAAACTCATATCTAAATGAGAATGTTAAAATTTTCAATTTTTGCATGGATGTCAATGCTTCAGATGGACAAAAATGTGTCCTCTAGACTCTAGAATGTAAGAGGTACACCAAATGATTGCATGCTAGTTAGACACTAGCATGTGTCATAGAGCCCACCTAACTAAAAAATACTAAAAAAATGGCAATTTTTTAAGAAAATTCACTCACCTAGTGTCGAACCACTCCTTGCTCTTCTCCCTCACGAAGCTCATCTAGCTTGGGTCATCGAAAGTTGAATCTACATGGAATTTTCACTAGAAGATCACTCAAATATCTGTGAACTACCTAGGGTGAATAGTAAAAATGAATAGTATTTTTTTTTTCATATATAATAAAAATCAAAATGTCATAAAATATCTTCACTATGTGAAGTAACCTTCTTGTTTTCCCCTTATTATGTTGATAAAAACATGAGGGGGGAAATATTCACCCTTCTTTGCAATTTTATTTTGATATTTCTCTGAACTATTATTTTATCCATGTTAGTTTTGTCTGATTTTGTAAATTGACACAAAATAATCTTGCAAATTTTTTTTCTAACATAAAACTCTAGAAGTTTATTGGAATTGAATACTATGGAACTTTGTCAAACTCAAATTTGGGGGCATCACCAGTTTGCTTAAATGAGTATTCACATCCTCTATAGTATCATTTTTGGAGTATCCTCACTCTATATTTATCATACCTTATTATTTACTTTAGCATAGTTATTTATTAGTGCAATTATCTCAATAAATTGGGGGGAAAATGTAGTGTCAAAAATTGCATACTAATGTAATTTCACACTTATGTTTTGAACCCACCTTAGCTTAAGATTTAATGTTATTTTTTTCTCTTCTTATATAATTTTTTTGTCTTGCATAGAAAAAGAAAAAGATGTTACCAACACACATCCTCAATTTCAGTAAAATTCTCTTTGACACTAGCTCTATACGTCGATGCCTGCATGTCGCAATAACATCCGACAAAATTTTGAAATTAAAAAATGTACTTTCTGCATGGCACATTCATGATGCATGTCATAACATATAAATGAGAAAGTAATGCCTTTTCTCTCTCTCATCTAAGCAAACAAAACTCTCTCTTTTTCCATTTCTCACAATCTTTTTGCAAGTTTTAGATACTTAGCTCTCAAATCTCCTACCTTGGGGAAAATTTGCTCAATTTTTTATCAAATCTTACAAGTGCTTTCAAATCTTTCCTTTTCTCATTATTTTCTTCTTATACAACAACAAGGACTTCTCAAAGGAAGAGCTTCATTGTCACACTTTTGCATCCATTAAGATTTTCAACCCTTGATTGTTGGTAGTATCTTTTATTTTTAGTTGTTGCAAGACAACTTGTTTTATACAAGAACAAATTTATCTATTATTTTTATCAATTTTCATTAACATACAATGGTGGTTTTCCCCATAGACCAGGGTTAACTTGATTATGATTTTATTTATCTTCTTTTAATCCTTAATGTAATTAGGATTTAAGAGCATTTTTATCATTTATCTTTCTTTGGTTGTTCGTGGAGGTCAAAAGATCAAAATGGGGGTTTGAATGAGGCAAGCCCCTAAACAAACCCAATTTTTTTTCTTGTTTATGCTTGAGTAGGTTAAGTATATTTTAGTATTCAAGTCAAACATTATAAGAAAATTCGAAGTTATTGGTTAAGGACATTCGTGCTACGTGGTGGCATCCTAGACATAGACGTTCTAAGTTTGGTGTCAGGCTCCTCAACATCTATTTTCTATTTTCCATAGCAAATAAATTTTATGCATGTCAATATTTTCTATAAGGCGAGTTTTAAATATTTTCTCTATAGTTCATAATTCTAAATAAGTTCAAATTTCTATTTAAGCACTTAGTTTATTCTGATTTGTCATTTCCTTAGTTTTTTACTTAGATATAAATATTTTATATTTCTTTGAGGTAATTTAGAAATTTGATTAATGTAAAATAGTTATTTCTTTATGATATCAATTTTTTACCATTACATTTCTAATGTGATTTATGCTAGTGTTGTTGGTAGTTTGAATGTAATTGTTTGCGCTAGACTAGAATTACCCAAGCAATGGGAGCTTTGAGTATGTTTATGTCTAACCTTGGTAGAGAGTTAGGACAAGAAAAGTAAACAAAGGAAATGACATAAAGATTCAAATGCTATAATGGAACCTTTTACCTTTTCCATTCCTTGCTCCTTAGATTGATCTTGAAGAAGAGTTGCACCCAACACTCCCTTTATGTTCCCCTTTGATGTATTTATGATATGTGGTTACTTATAAGACCAATAACGTGATGATAGATCAAATGGATAGCATGAGAATAAGACAATGGAAGATTAGGTAGGCTATGAAAGAAGTAGATAGAAAATGCAACAACATAACATTAGCATGAGAATAAATTTCCAAATGGGGTGAGAGACCTTTCATTTCTAGAATTTCCATGAGAGAAATAAAGGGCCAATATGCATTGGTTGATGGATGGTTAGGATTGATTGAGGATTAGGGTTTGGATCAAAGTTGTAGCATGTGATAAGTATCACATGAGGTATAAGAGATTGGTTTAGGATGTGCATTATGACATATCTTTATATGAATTTGGATATAATTTGGAGATGTAGTATAAAAAACATGGATGAGATGAAAAGTTAGTTCAACTTTTTAATAAGTGTCTAGATTCACCGAATCTAGACAAGGTTTTAGTTAGTCATATGAGAGGGACACTTGTCACATGATGGAAAGGTTGGATTGTGATCCATGTGAATGAACCTAATGGATATGATTAAATGGACAAGGATTGAGGGATAAAGTGGAATTAAATATTATATGAAAAGGTGGTGGGGATTAATTAGCTTAAATTAATTAATTAATTTAGTTGGAGAGTTTTGGGATAAGAGTAATGGATAAATTAATTAAATAAATAATAAATATTTATTTAAGTAATTGGCTAGAATAAGTTAGGATAAAAGGTGACAGATAAATTAAATAAATAAATAGTAAATATTTATTTAATTAATGGCTAAGATAGGCAAAGTCAAGTGTGGTCAAGGTATGGTCAATTTTTAGGTCTCTACATTTTTCCCCTCTTTGAGATGATGTTGAGACTAAGAGAAGTAACATCATTTCAAGGAAGAATAAAACATAGTGGGTAGGCAAGAGATAAGAAATAGTGGCATGATTCCCTAATCATTGGAAAGGATGAGGAAGCATGATGAGGGGGTATTGGTATGCCCCCTCGAGAGGACATGTGGGTTTAAAGAACACATGTGTGCTCTCAAAATGGATTAGAGAGTTCGATGATGAAGGATGAGAGGATATGTAAGAAGATAGGGATGATGAGGATATGGATGGGAGAGGGAGGATGAATGATCATAATGTTGCAATGGTATAAGAAACCTAGATTTGATATTATAATTGACATTATGTATAAAGGTATAAGGAACCAAGATGGCAATATTCTAAGTACATGATCAAAAAGGTCAAATGCAAACATATGCCTTATAACACCATGATATGGAAAGCCATGATGCCATTATGGAAATATGATGCAAAGACCATGATAAATGAGAAAATGAAAAAAAAACATACACAAGCAATAAGAAAGCATGCACAACAAGCCCAAAACAAACTAGGATTATACCCCTATTCAAGTTGAAAACCAATTGATTGATTGATGGATGATGAGGATGGTAAATGTAACGATAAGAAAAATGTGTACCCAAAAGATCATGTTGTTAATAATAAGAACAACACTTGGATTGGGAAGGATACATCCCTATGGTGGTAATTGTATTGTGGATCAGTATATTTTAGTTAATTTGGATCAAAATTATGGATGCTTTTAGATGATGTGCAAGATTGAAAAATTGGATTGCATGGATTAGGATTGATTGCATTAGATGAAATGGACCAGGAATGCTTGGATAGAAAGAATAGATGGATGGAGGATAGGATGTTTAGGATAGGATAGAGGAAGAGATAGGAACCAATGACAAGGGAAACCCGAGGCATGATATAAGGATGGAAGGATAGGTGGATTGCTTGGATAGGAGATAGGGGGATTAATTGGATAGATGAAAGTTGATGGGAGATAATAGGATAGGAGGAGGGATCTCCAAGAACTATCTTGTAAAGGAACAATATGTCGTGCACTAGAGTTGTGCAATCACAGATGGAAGATGATGAGAAAAGATGGTGGAATAATTAATGCTTGAATTTTCCAAAGAATGCATGTATATTTTGTCCCTAGTATTCATAAATATCAAAGGTTAGAAAAGGGAATGATGGATAGAAATGATATGGATGGAATGGATGGAGGATATAGGATGGAGGATATGGATAGGATATGGTATGTATGATAACATGGATGGTGTATGGATATTTTTACATTGGTCTTATCAATATTGAAAGTAAAAATGGTGGATGAATTGGATAGGATGGGGGGAGGTAGGATGAGGGATATGGGATGGAAGGTGTGGATAAGATGAGGTCTTATGAAGATCCTTAGCCTTGTCAAGATCAAAGGTGGAAGAGGGAGGATGGGCTTAGATAATATAATGGATATGGAATGGGGGATATGTAAGAATGTGGATATGATACACAAAAGGTAGGATAGCATGGATAATGTTTGTATCCAAGTGTAGAGAGGAAAAGGATGGGTGACAGAGAGATGGAGGAAGGACTCAAGCATCTAGTTCCATAGATAGTATCTATTGAAGAAGTATTGTAATGGATTATGGAAATTTGAAGTGTGCTAATTTTTTTGGATGATTGGGAAACTATACAATGGGAAGGGGCACCTATGTAGGTATAGGAAGATGGGGTGCCTATGCATGAGGATTAGGTGCCTATACAGTGAGGAAGAGTGCCTATGCAATGGAGAGGGGAACCTATGAAGTGGGGAGTGGAAGGAGACCTATGCAGAGAGATTGGGAACCTATATAATGAGGATAGGTGCCTATGTAGTGTGGAGGGGAACCCATGAACACTCTAAATAGGTAGTTTCACAAAATCAGGTGTAACTTTTTGATAGCATATCAAATTTTGAAAATTCAAAATATGTTGGAAAGTTGATGCAAAGACTATCATTATGGATCTAATGGTTTTTTCATGGAAATTTAAATTATGCTCATAGACATTGGTAAAATTATGGTAAGGGAGATGAAATGGATATATATATGGAGAGGGTTATGGATTTATGCAAAGGATTGGATTAAAGGAGGAATGAAATGATGGAAAATAGATGGTGGATAATGGATGGGATGCTATAAGACTTGTGGATGGAAATTTTGGAAAGATAAACATTGGCACACACTTTGAATGGTGGTGTATTTGTGGAGGAGAAGTGGATTTTGAATTAGATGGAGGGGTGCATTTGGATTTTGGGACATAGGGTCCCAAAATGGATTTGGAGGATGAGGTACGTTTAGATGGATGGTTGGAGGAATTAAGAGTGGGGGAATCTATTGGACTAGTAAGTTTGGATGGAAATTTTCATTTTCATTTTGGATGCATCTTTTCTATGAGTAATTTGGGAATACACATGGTTTTTTATTTTTTATTTTTTATTTTTGGGCCTTTGTGGCCTTTTAAATTTAGACTTTTTATTTTATTTTGGGCTAGATTTGGATTTTCTTTATCATGTCTTTTTGAGGGGATGTTGGGTTTTTTATGGATTGTTAGCTTTATGTATTGTAGATTTGTCATCCAAATTACTTCCAAGACAAATAGGATTGGTGGATGGAGAGGAATGATATGGAGGTCTTATGGATGGATTAATGTATATAGGATGTTGGTGCCTTGGTTGATCTTGATTTATGATAGGATGAAAGGATTTTGAGATAGTGGGGATGTGGATAGTGGATGGAGGAATATAAGGACAAAATATGGATATAAGGTATGAATGATTTGTTTTTAGGACATAGGGTCCCAAAATAGAGGGAAGGGATGAAAGATTGGGATTTGGAACATAAGGGACCAAAATAGACTTAGAATATGGAGGATATGAATGTTTGGAATTACTTGGAGGGGGGTGGGATTTGTGAGGGATGGAAGATGTGCCAATGTCTTGAGAATGATCTTGGTGGCCGAGGCCATGATAATTTGGATTTTCTTTGATTTGGATATGTTATAATACTCCTTATTCATGAAGGCCTAACCTTTTGCCTTGATAGTGCATATTTTGACAAATCCTTTTTTCAATGGGATACTTGTTATTTTGGAAGCAAGATGTGAGTCCATTTTGAGGAGGATATGACATGAAGGAATGATAAGTTTGTAGAGTAAACCAAATTGGATGAAGGTAGAAGAACTAACTTGATAGGAATGGGGTTTGTGGATAGCTTGAATAGGGGTGATAGGATATTGTGGAGAGTTAGGATCATGAAATGGAGGGGGGGGGAACTTTGATCTTGACCTAGGGAGGGACCATGTGATGGAGTGGATGGTAAATTTTTCTCTTGATTATGAGATATAACAAGATCATGACATGGAATGATGTCTTGATCATGAGAGGGGAGAGGAGCATTAGATGAGATGGAAGGTGTGCTTTGATCTTGATTTGAAGAGGCATCATGAGATGGAATGGGAGGGATATGTGACTCTTGATATGGGATGAGATCTCAACATGGGTTAGGATCATGAGATTGATGGGGATCATGAGATGAAGTGGAAGGGAGGGAATCATGATATGGAAGGGGATCATCAGATGGGATGGAAGGGATGTTTAAATCTTGACATGGAAGAGAATTCATGCTAGCATGATTTGGACTAAGGGGTTGACATAGTTCGTTTGATGTGAATGGTTGGGTGGGGGAGGAATGGTGGATATATTATTCTAATTAGGAGGATGGAGGGATATGAGATTCATGGGGCTTAGGGGATGGGGTTGGAATACTTTTTATGGGTTGGATGGTGTTAGGATTTTGGAGGGTAATGATGGGTGTGGGGTGACATAGATCCACAACATTGTGATGGGGACTTTGAAATGATTTCTTTGCTTGGGGTCCTTGGAGGGATCGAGGATTGAGATATGTGGATGTTTAGGCTTAGATGGAGGATTATGATTATATGAGGGATTAGGATTATGACTTGGAGAATTCAGATTAGGTGAAGGGTTAGAAGTATGCATTGGGGGATTAGGATTATGGATAGGGACATTAGGAGTATGGATTGGAGGATTGGGATTGAATGGAGGATTATAATTATGGATTGGGGGAGTATAATGATATCTTGGAGGATTGGAGGTGATGGAGGTATTGTATAAAGACGTAAATTAGGATATAGATAGGGAAGAAGATGGAGATATAGATATTGGATGGAGAGTGCATGTAGGTGAGGGATAAGTTGGATGGGAACTTTTGATGGAGAATTAATTTCACTTGTCAGAAGAAGAGGAAGGATAATAAATAAGAGATGGATTGGGATTTGATGAGGATGGAAGTTTTGCACAAATACTAATGAGGTATCTAACTATGGCCTCTTTATCATTATTGAAGTGATAGGTGGGGGAAAATTTGGTGAAGGCTTGGTGATTAGAATAGGAATAAGTAAATTCTTGTATATAGGATGAGGTGGTGGATAAGGAGAGATTGTATTGGTCCACAAGTCTCTCATTATCATCATAGGGGTCATACTTAGGTTGGTCGACAAGAATATCCTCCTCATCATCAATGTAGTTAGGGTTGACCTTGAGTGTGATTTTGGGTCTTTTGGGGTAGGATATGGTTTCATGATTTTAGATTTGGCTGGGATGTATGAGAGAGGATTATAAGAAATTATATTGGATGGAGGATAGATTAGATGGTTGGACATGGAAGATGGTTGATTGGAAGAGGAAAGTTTGGGAATGATTTTGGATGAGGATGGAAATTATGATGATGAATTAGAAATAGATTGGGGATTATAATAAAATGACCTAAGGATGGAGATGGAGGATGAGATTAGATTTGGGGATCAAATGTGAAGACCTTCGAATAATTTAATTTGATGAGGGATGATTCTCTATAATTAAGATAGACTAACATTCTTAAGTAAGAGTTGATTCTAAAATTTAATTTCTACTTAAGATAGACAAAGTTGTTAAGTAGGAATTGATGGGATTTGATGACTATACTTAAGATATACTAATGTTCTTAAGCAAGTTTGGATTAAGGATGGGATCAACTTAAGGTCTTGATTTTTGATTGGGAGGTTACATTTGAAATAGATGATAGTGGAAAGGGATAGGATCCTTGGGCAAAGGATTTTGATGATGATGAAAGGATATGGGGTATAAAGAAGATTAAGTCCTTAACTAAATTTTGACATCCAAAGGATGATTTTTTATTAAGGATTGGGGATTAGATGCTTGATTGAGATAGATAGATGGATAATGGATGATTGGATTTTTATGAGGGGTAGGTGGATTAGATTAGGATTTGGTTGGAATGGGATTATTTTAGCAAGGGTATTGGATTAAGATGATAATGAAAGATGGTGTATTAAGGGTAATAATGGATAAAGGATAATAGGAGAAAGATGAATGATGAAATTGGACTAAGGGTAGTAAAATTTTAAGTGGATGAACTGGAGGATAAATGCATGGAGGATGATTAGGATAAGGACTGGGACTTTGTTTGGATTAGAAATAATATTAGGATTAGGGTCCTAAATGGGATTAGGGATGGACTGGACATAGATTGAGATGATTAAAATAGTTAGGAGGAGGTGGATTAGAGATGATTAGGACAAGATGGATGGTTAAGATGATTAAGGGGATGATTAGAATTATTATGTATGATTAGGATGATTAGAATGATGATTAGGATTATTAGGGATGAGATTATTAGGATAAAAAGGAATGATTAGGATGATTAGGGATGCGATTATTAGGATGAAAATGAATGATTAGATGAGATGAGGAATTGGATAAATGGATTTGGATGAGAATATTATGAGAATGGTTGAATTTTGATAAAGGTTTTGCTTTCTTGAAAGGGAGATAGATTTAAAAGCACACAAACAAAAAAAGTGGATACGAGGATTTGGGATTGATATGTATGCACTGGTTCCACACTAGAATGTAGACCAACCACTTGCAAAAGCCTATAATTATTCAAGTGGGAGTGTTAACTTAATACTAACCCACCAACCAAAGGCTAAAACCTCAACATTAGTGTAAGACACTTATCTTTCAAGAGTCAAAAAGTAGGGATACTGTGGCTCAAGAGCTCACCTTTTCCCTTTATTTGGAGGCTTTTAACACCTTTCCTAAAGATTTTATATCTCTACCTAGGGAGATACATGGTGAGTAACTTCAAGCATGATAATGTACCTTGCACCACACTAAGCAAAAATTGAAAGGTCTTAAACTAAGATGAACAAGGATGCTAGGGAGTCCTCTAAATACATCAAGGGTATATGAGTCCCAATCTGTAGATGAAATGAATAATTCCAAACAATCGGGAAGAGAGGGTAACTCACTCTCCACTTTCACTTCTCCAAGGTATAAATTTCTTGGAGTCTTAGCCCAAATTTACAAGATTCCACTTCCAAGAGAGGTGTATTTCGATTCACCTTCTACTTTTATGCTCCACCAGAACATGAGAGTTGAGGTCGTCCCTTAGGGTGATCAAATCTCTAGGAAACCTCCTAGAAGGAATGATCCAATTGTTTTTGGTCACCCAAGATCACATAAAGCACAAGGGGAGAGCATACACACGTTGGGTTCCTTGGGATAAAAATGAAAAATAAAATAAAAGAGTGAGTGATGTTTTTGATCCTCAAGATCACATAAAGGTGCAAGAGGAGAACATACACACCACTCACCCAAATATAAAAAAAATAATGCTCGTTAACCACAATAAAATAAGTGTGCCCATATTAGTGGAAAAAGAAATAAAGTCTTGCATAAGTGAATTTGAAAACAAAATGTTAGTAGTTTCCTTTTAATTTCTCTTTGACAAGCGTAAATAGGCTGCACCACTGAGTTAGTAGATCAAAAAAAGCTTAGCCACAAGTAAAACCTTAAAAAATTATAAAAGAAATAGAAATAGTCACATGCATTGGTTTGTGAAATACATAAACTGATTTGTGAAATATAGGCACTATTTTTTTAAACTCAAACATTGATTGTGAAACAAATACGTTGTTCTATGAGACACACATGTTAATTTGTGAAACATAGGTGCCGATCTATAAAATAAAGGTACTGATTTGTAGAATGTAGGCATTAATTTTCAAAATGTATGCACCAAAATAGAGTCAAAAGTGTTAAGATGGAACTTGTGACAAAAAATTAACATAAACTCACCAAAAAGAGATTAAACATGTATGAGGGTCCCACTGGGTGTTCCAAAATAAAGACTAGAAAAATAAACAAAGGAAATGACATAAATATTCAAATTCTATAATGGAACCTTTTACCTTGTTCACTCCTTACTCCTTGGATTGAGCTTGAAGAAGAGTTGCACCCCACACTCTCTTGATGTGCTCATTTGATGTATTAACGGGACACGATTTCTTATAAAAACAATAGCATGATGATAGGAATAATATGATGATAGATCAAGTGGATAACATGAAAATAAGATAATGAAATATTAGTTAGGCTATGGAAGAAGTAGATAGAAAATACAACATAGTTCAATAACATGAGAAGAGATTTCCAAATGGGGTGAGTGATATCTCATTTATAAAACTTCCATGAGAGGAATCAAGGGCCAAGTTGCATTGGTTGATGGATGGTTAGGATTGATTGAGGATTAGGGTTTTGATCAAAGTTGTAGTCATGTTACAAGTGTCACATGAGGGATAAGGGCTGGGTTTAAAATGTGAGTTAGGGAATATCCTTATGTGAATGGATAGGATTTGGGGATTTAGTATGAAATGGATGGATGAGAGGAAAAGTTAGTTTAAATTTTTGGTAAGTGTCCAGATTCAATAAATCTAGACAAGGTCTTAGTTGGTCATGTGAGAGGGACACTTGTCATATGATGGAAAGTTTAGATTGTGATCCATGTAAATAAATCTAATGGACAGGATTAAATGGACAAGGATTGAGGGATAAAGTGGAATTAGATATTAGAGGAAAAGGCGGCGGGGGTTAATTAGTCTTAATTAATTAATTAATTTAGTTAGAGGGTTTTAGGATAAGGGTAATGGATAAATAAATTTAATAGATAATGAATATTTATTTAATTAATTAGGTACAACAAGGTGGGATAAAGGTGATGGATAAATTAAATAAATAAATAATAAATATTTATTTAATTAATGACTAGGATAGGTAAAGTTAAGTGTGGTCAAGGTATGGTCAATTTTTAGGTGTATACAAAAAGTATTAGAATTTTGTTAAGAGGGTGTTTATATATTTGTGTGAAACTTTTGTTTATTTTTTATGTTATCATGTAATAGATGACATGGAAAAGTCATTGGACATAGAGTAATGCGTTGTCTCCATTTAGCAATGTAGAGTTGGTTGAATAAAATGAATCCCATTGTTTCTTTTCCCACCACCAAAGTAGAATATATTTTCTACACATGCCTTTAAGGAGGTAGTTTTGTTACAAATAATTTATATAGGTATTGGTTTTTATTGTAGGATTATTAGATTTTTTCTAAAGGAGTAAACACTTTTGATTGGAGTTATGAATTGGCGAGGTATGGGGGACCTCGTACACAAATTAAACACTCAACAATATCACCCTTGTAGGTGTTTGAACCTTGGTATCAAGAATCACAACACCACAACTTAACCAACACACTATGCCAATATTAGAGCTTAGGATTATTAATATTAGATGTAATAGTCAAGTGTTGTTTTTTTGGTTAGGAATACCATGTATTATGCTAATACTAAGAATATTTATATTTTTAATCACTTCATTGAGAAATAATTAATAATTGTAAGGTCTTGTTCTAGAGAAGGCTTACACTTTGGATAATTTAATTACATTCACTGACCAAATTTTTAATAGAGGATAAGTGACCAAAAGAAAACAAGACAAGTTTTATATGCCTAAAATAATTTAGGAAGACAAAATGGTGTGAATATAAATATTTAAAATATCCTTCCAAGGTGACATACCTCATAAGACATATGATAATTTCATCCCATATTTTTTCACTGAGCTTTTGACATGATTATATCACAACATCATCAGTTTTTCCTTGGCTTTAAGAATTCAACAATATCCTCATCACCAATCCTATGATCCTTGAAAATATCAATGCCTTTAGTAGCTTAATTAGTGACCTCTATAATAAGATATTTAGTAATTTTAGACACCATGCTATGGAGATTCACCCTTTTATTAAACTACCCTTTCTAAAATTCAATTGCCAAAGGGGTTTCATACCCATTTAATCTTTTAAGGAAAATATCTAGTCCTCCTTTCTTAATGATTCTCCAAGTTGTTACATTTTTCTTTAGGTTTCTACAACTAAGTGGATCAATCCTATTCATTTTTCCTTTTATTACCATTCAATTTTAGACACAACAACCCCAATAAATCTTAGATTTTATCTTATTTTCCCAAAACAACTCTCTACCTTTCCATTTCAACGATGATACAGGGCAATTGATCCATTTGCACCATGGGCCAACTTTCCTTGAGTGGGGATTAAAACCCTACACATATATGTATTGAGGCTTGATTAAATTATTTCCAATGAATAACTATGATACCATTTACTAAGGCACATATTCAAGACCCTCCAATTGACTAACCTATAAACTAACACATTAGCTTCCCTATAGACATGTGCAAACTTCACACTCTTAAAAATATTTGAAATTCTAATGGGGTCTCTAATGATGGAAGAGATAGTACAAGTAGTATTTTAAATACCTTTCAAATAATTTATGATGTTCAATGACTCCCCTTCGATGATGATATCTAGTGGTTATCCCATTTTTGAATCATCCTTAAAGTATAGTAGACAATAAAAAATTCAACATAATAACTAGTTTGAGTTCCTAGGTTTATATCATAAGTTTCTAGTAGGTTCCCATATTCATCTGTAAGCCCCCCTTCAAACTAGTAAGTCCAAGGTTCCCTTTGGTATAATTGTCAAAGTTCAAATTCAACCACAATGAAGTAACATAAGATCATGAGCAACATCTTCTCTTAACCTTAATCCCTTATATCATAGTGGAAATGATAAACTCTAGGGCCCATGACTTTGCCACACAATCATAGGAGGGGAGGTAATGAGCTTGGTATACAAATAAGTTTTCCTTGAAATAAAACTAATTTTCTTGAATGCTTCACCCACACTAATCCTCCTGTATATAAAATTATGATATTTTTCTTCTTTCTATAAATGTTGTTATCATTAATATGTTTGTTTGATATGTACATGTTATGTCAATTCTTAAAAAACAAAATTTTATATGTAACATGAAAATTAACACATACATGATCAACTTACATAAATAATCTTAAATATGTGTAAATAAAACACATGTTTATTTTAAAACTTGAACAAATATAGATGAATGATAGTGTGGTTTCTATCTATATTTTCACTTCTTAAAGTGTGGGTTGTGATAATATAACTCATCCTTTTCCTTTATAACCAAAATTGTATATAATATTTAACCCAAGACCATATAAATAATCAAGGATATAAAGGACAATAAAGAGCCATTAGTAGTGGTATCCTCTAAATTGCCATCACACACACAAGCTGACTTTACATCCTTAACATCTCTTTGTTGCTTAGATGGCCACTAATATGCAAATGGATCCATATAAAGAATGGGGTTCTTATAAGCTTTAGGATAAGATACTCTCCTATACTAGAGGATATAAAGTTCAATGTACCCCAATCATCATTATATATAGTGCTATCACTCCACAGGGAATCTTCTTCTGTAGGTTCAAGTTTGATTAGTTGATTCTATGTAATAAAATATTTAGGGTCATCAATCATTTGATAAAAGAATAAATGGTTGAGGATTTTCTAATATCTAATATTTTTAATCATTGTGATAAAATTTAACCCATCAATAAAATGTAGACTCACATAGCGTGTAACTAAAGATGCCCTAATAAGAAATTAGAAGGCAACCATCCATGCATTACATGGAGAAATGTATCTAAAATAAGTGGGATGACTAGAACAGGAAGAGTAATATTACCCAAATAATGTCTACTAATATTTTAAAATCATCTAATAATAATATATATTCATATTTATCTTTTGCAAAACAATCCTCTTGTAAATGTTTAAACTAGATCTATTATCAACCAAAGAGAATTTTATGTTCGATGCATTGTATCTCACCATAATGTGTAAGAATAATAATCAACAAATGCATACATAGAGACGTGGGTGGTTGGGCAGGCGACCCTTCACGTCGGCGAAGGGATTTTGAAGGGGCATGACTTGGCTCATATGTGGTCTGATTGCTGAGGTCATCGTCATCGATATTAGTGGAGGGAGTGGATTCGATAGGTGGCGTTTGTCTTGGAGTACTTTGTATGCAGCGAGTACATGCATTAATGTTAGCTGGAAAATTAATATGATTTCAAGGCTTTCCTTGAGTTAAAGGCTGGAGGTGAAGGACGAATGATCATGCAAGGACAAATTTCCTTGCATCAAAATAATTCCTTGCTCGTATGATGTGAGTTTGGCTTTGTTGTCGTGGGTAATATTTATGGGTGTTGTTGTCGGCGGGTTGGTAGAGTGTGGATTGCAGTGTTTGTGGTGTTTTCGTTGGTGGTGATTTGGCTGACTGTGTTTAGCTTCTAGAGGCTTTGAAGATGGAAAAGTTTGGTTGCTCCAAGTTCATAATTTCTATTTCTGTGGAGGGGTTGGAGTCGTTTGGTGCAGACACACCCATTTCTTTGCTGGCGACAAAGAGACAAGCCGCTTTCAGAGAAATTATTGACCAACAGCTTAAGCACGTTCTGCTTGACAAAGATCCTTTGGTTTTGGTAGCAGTTAAAATGGTCCTAGGGAAAGGCCATTTAGAGAGGAAGGAGTATGCGAGGGACAATGCCTATATCTCCTCACACTTCTTGGCCTCGTTGCTAGATGTCAAGGTTCCCACTCTAGCAGACGTTCTATATGGCTCTTTTAATTTTAATAAAAATATCAAACTCTTATGTATCAAAAAAAATACATACATAGAGACATATATTCAAAGTAAAGGAGAGTGTCTCATGGTGGTGAGTGCTATGTCAAGTGCGAGGGGTCCATGTTAGCATATGACACATTGACAAAAAACTTGAATTACATACAACTTTTAACTAATCATATCCCCAATTCTAACTCTTACAACCCTTAGGTGATCATGTAACTGATTACTATATATAATTAGTTAAGGGGTTATATATAACTTGATACAACAGTATGATACAAATATGTATAACCCTTCCTAAAACAACATAATGATATTTCTACATAGATTTAAACAACATTTTGATGCAAATATTTATAGCCATTTATGAAACAACATTATGATATTTATATATAACTTGAAATAGTAGTATGATCATAGAAATATTTATAAACCTTCCTGAAACAACATAATGATATTTTTATATAACTTTAAACAAAATAATGATGCAAATATTTATAACCATTTCTAAAACAACATTATGATATTTATATATAACTTAAAATAATAGTATGATTATGATACAAATATTTAGAACCTTCCTGAAACAACATTATGATATTTTTATATAACTTTAAACAACATTATGATGCAAATATTTATAACCATTTATGTAATAACATTATGAAATATATATATATAATAAAGTTGTATTAAATAGGGTTAGAAATATTTGTATCGTATTGCTGTTTCAAGTTATATGTATATATCTTGAAACAACAATACGATACAATTATGTAGAACCCTTTTTTGAAACAACATTATGATAAAAATGGAAAAACATTATATCATACATGTAAATGTCACTATAATTTAAGAACAAACAATCCATACAGATCTAATTAAGTTGAGTTTAAAAGAAGAAGACTATAGGAAACATATATATCTATCTATCTATATATATATATATAGTAGATATATGTATATATAGTAGATATATGTACATATATGTACATAGATATACATACATACATACATACATACATACATACATACATACATACATACATACATACATATATATCAATCAGAAAGCTGTATCAGAAAGGGTTAGAAATATTTGTATCATACTACTATTTCAAGTTATATATAAATTTCATAATGTTATTTATATTTGTATCATAATGTTATATCATAATGTTGTTTTAGAAATGGTTATAAATATTTGTACATCATAATGTTGTTTAAAGGTATATAGAAATATCATTATTCTTTCATAGAGGGTTATAAATTGCAATTGGTTGAGGGTATCATATACTTGCTTATTAATGGTTTCATGAACCTATCTTTTGGCCAACTGTGCGTATGTATAAACTAAGGATGGTAGGTGGAATGATATGTATGTATGCAATTGCTTGTGAAGAAAATTAAACTTACAATAAACCATTGATTTCTTTCAAGAGTTCTAGGAGATTATCAAGCTTGACTTATTGTCAGTGGTTCAAGAATCTCAGCGAAACAAGCAGATGTTAAAGGCTTTGAACTCCACCTTCCTTGCACTCATCCCCAAGTGTGAAGGGGCAGATAGACTAAGTAGATTTCATCCCATATCTCTGTGCAATGTGGTGTATAAGATCATTTTGAAGTTAATTGCTAATAGGTTAAAAAAGTGGTTGCAGGTGCTCATTTCTGAGGAGCAAAGTGGTTTTGTGGAGGGTCGACAGATTCTAGATGGTATTGTTATTGCTGTTGAGACAATACATTCTATGGAAAATTCCAAAGAAAAGGCTATGTTTATCAAGCTCGATATGGCTAAGGCGTACGATAGAGTTCAATGGTCTTTTCTTCAGAAGGTTCTGACTGCTTTTGGCTTTGGAGATGATTGGATTAATTGGGTCATGAGTTGTGTCACATCTGTCTCGTTCTCTGTTTTAATTAATGGGGAGCATTCTGAGCTATTCAGCGCATCTTGTGGATTGAGGCAGGGTGACCCTCTCTCACCTTATTTGTTCCTTCTACTAGTTGAAGGCCTGAGACGCTTACTAAGAAGACATGTGGAGATGGGCCTTATCCAAGGGTGGAGATGGGGAGGTGACTTACCCCCGCAATCCCATCTACAGTTTGTGGACGACACGACTTTGACGGGTGTGGCCACTACTCAGGAAGCTATGAATATCTGCAAGGTTTTGGATATTTATCTTGTGGCATCAGGTCAATCAATCAACGATGACAAGTCTTCCATCTTTTTCTTCAACACTCCAAAGTCTATTCAAAGGAGAATTGCTTAGATTCTTCGGTTTCAGTTTGGGGCTCTTCCTTTGTCTTATCTTGGGATTCCTATTGCTGCGGGTAGGTTAACTAGGGAGTCGTGGCAACCCATTCTAGATAAATTTCGTGCGAAAGTCACCCATTGGACCAATCGCTAGCTCTCCTTTGCGGGTCATGTTCAATTGCTTAAGTCTGTTGTTCAAGCTCTTCCGATCTATCAGAGCATGCTTTAGGTGGCCCCGATGGGCTTTGTTAGAGAAATGGATGCCTTAGCTAGAGAATTTTTATGGGCTAGCAGTTTGATGTCTTCCAATTGGAGTTTGGTTAATTGGGATACTGTTTGCTGCCCTAAGTAGTATGGTGGTTTGGGGTTGAGACAGTCCTTGCTGGCTGGGAAGGCATTGGCAGCTAAACTATATTGGCGGTGGTGCAATGAGCTGGACCAGATATGGGCCAAGATTCTCTCCCATAAGTATCTTTAGGATGCTCCTCGAGAGGATATCTCTCGTTACCTGTTGGAGGGAAAGGGATCAACTATTTGGGCTACTCTTAAGAAAGGTGTTGTGCTTGTAAAAGATGGCTTATTTTGGATCTGTAAGCGTGGGACAGAGGTTCAGTTTTGGTTTGACTCTTGGGATGGTTTCCCACCCATTATCTCCCAATTCCCTAACTTGGCGACCCTAACCCAAAGATTCAGTGATGTTGGCTGGTCGAAGGTGAGCGAATTTAAGTTGATTTCTTTCCAGGGGTAGCATGTGTGTGCTAGGTGGAGGAATCCTATTGAGTGGCCCATGGAGGGTATGGAAGAAGAGTGTGCAGTGCTTCATAATATTCTTACAAGCAAGCAATGCAACTCCCTCATATATAAGGATGTTCTTGCGTGGTCTCCCAACCAGAAAGGTCATTACATGGTTGCCTCTGGCTACCAGAGGCTACTCTCTCAAAAGTTTGAGGGGGGGAGGTGCCTTGGTGGAAAAGGGTGTGGAATAAATTTTCTTGGCTGAAGTGCAACTACTTCGTGTGGTCCTTGGATTGGAATAGGTGTCTAACTTGGGACAATATTCATAAATGTGAATTTCAGGGCCCTTCCAGATGTGTTCTTTGTGGGAATGGTGAGGAGGATTCTTCTCATCTATTTTTTCGGTGTTCTTTCACGTTGCAGCTTTGGCACTATTGGTGGGGAGTGTGGAACAGTCCCTGTGTTCATGCCTCCTCCTTGGTGGAATTCTGGACTAGCTCGGGGAGACCTCCCTCAATGGCTCCTTTTCTGCAGGATGCATGGAATGTAGGGCCTATCTTCTTATTTTGGAAAGAAATAGGGGGATTTTCATAGGGGAGAGCTTGCAGATACAACAGGTTTGGTTTAGAATCCTTAGTATGATTCAGGAAATGATTGAAGCTAAGGGAGATGTGGTGTTGCCGCTGGAGAGAAGGGATCCAAAGTTGGTGGCTAGGCTGGGAATTCCTGGGTTTTCCTTGACCTCTGCTTGTAGTAAAAGGGCTAGGCAAGGGAGTCAACGAGTTCAAAGAGGGGGTCATTTGCAGCTTTTTGTAGTTGGCACTTTGAAGGTCAATATTGATGGCTCTTCCAAAGGAAATCCGGGACCGGCTGGAGTTGGTGGGGTTGGCAGGGACTCTTCTGGTTCGGTGATTTTCCTCTTTTCTATCTATAAAGGAGTTCAAACTATCAACTATATGGAAGGATTGGCAATCCTTTATGCTTTGGAGCGGGCCTACGAGTTGGGATGGCGCCAGGTGATTTGTGAATTAGATTCTCAAGTGCTGGTCAACTTGCTTAATGCTCAGAAGGTGTTTGATGTTAGTTGGTAGTTGGTAGTGATGGTGCAATAGATCTTATAGATTGGATCTTTGTTGGAGATGGTGTCATTTGTTCATATTCCAAGGGAATGGAATAGGACAGTTGATTGTCTAGCAAAATGGGCTTTAGAGCATTTGGATGGCTGGAAGATTGAAGATAGGGTTCAGATCCCCCTGGAACTCTGTTTGGACTTGGATAAGGTTCTTGTTGAGGATAACATGGGTGCTGATTGATTGTTTCTTTTCCTTGTTGGGTAGGTTGTTTGGTTCCTTCGGGCTCTCACCCTTGACTTTGTTGTAATGCTTCTTTCTGTTATTCAATAAAGTTCTTACCCCCTTTTTATAATTTTTTTTTTTACAATAAAGCAACCATAAATATAATCCATTTTAATGTAAATGAACAAGGCTATATGAAACATCATTTCTATAACTTTGCAATATATGTATCATATACTCGACTGTCAAGGGTTTATCTTTTGGTTGACTATGTGAAAAAGATATAGTAAGGATGATATGTGGAATGAATATCAAAAAATGAATATAAAATATTGAAACAACTTTGAAATAGACATACTGTGGAAGTTGAAGCAGGTGGTTGCAGAAGTTTGGAGGAGTTCTCTTAAATTACTTTCCAATAGTGTCTCCAATAGAAACTTACAAATTTGAAATGTTGAATAGGTAGCTTGCATCGCACAATTTTGGTCTCTTGCATAAACAATGGTCAATTTAGTTGTATAAATTTGAAAAGATAGGTGCAAGTGGAGATTTTTGAATTATAGGAGGGAATTTGAGGTTGTATTGAAGGAATTAATGGTAGAAGTTATATAAAATGGGCTGTGAATGGTACATAGAAATTTTGGTTGGTGATTTGAAAGGTGATTTTAAAAAGTTTGAAATTGTTTTTTATTTTAATATTTTGTGGTTGATTAATTAAATATCATGTATAATTGTGAATTGTGGTTGATATAATTAGTAGTTATCTTGTAAAATTGTATTGCATAGTGAGCTCGAGAATTCATTTTCAATTTTTGCAGGTAAATTTCCAAAAAGACTGGTATAGATGGACATGGTGGAACCATAAGTTTGTCAATGAGGGATGAATAATGGAACATTTTTTATTTTTTTTTGTTTGATATGCAAGGTAGTTTTTGAATTGATATTGAAGAAATATACAATCATCTGCAACACAGGAAAGTACATCCTGGACACACAGCCGAACAAAAAACCAACCCAACCGGGATAGGAATTCACCATTTCAACAGTCCCATTACGAGCAACAAAAGACCATCTACGATAACCATTGAAACAAAAAAGGTCGAAGGCCAACCCACGACCAATCTTAAGACGAAAATTACAAAAAATTTTGTGCAGAAGTCCACCAGAAATGACAGTAAATAACAATAAAACTTAAAAGCTTCAGACACAGAGGCCAACCCTCACATGAAACCGTTGATTTTAGCAAACCTTACAAAACCTTCCATCCACTCCAGCCCCTCCTTCGGCACTAGCTTCATCTTTCACTTCAGGAAATCCATAGCCACATCCGCAATCTTTCTATGCCTCTACAAAGCAGGTCCTTTGAGGTCTAAGAGAAAAGGATAAACTTTAATAGCGTCCTCCGTATCCCATAGGAGAGCCAAGTCAGCCGGGCGCAGAATGCCTTTGCCTATGAAGGCCGCCTTCAATGTTTCCTCGAGTCCACTGAGCAAGTCGTCACGGAACAAGCGCACCATCATCTCCTTAGCCACCGCCTTCGGAGTCTCCAAGTCCAAAAGCACAGCAAGAAACTAAGAGGAGATATGGGCATTATCTCTGGCATACTCCTTTCTTTCCAGATGTTCTTTACCAAGGATCATTTTGGCTGCAACCAACGACACTGGATCATCCTCGGACAGAATTCTCTTTAATCTCTGGTCCGTAACTTCCCGAAAGGCAATCTGCCTCTCCATAGCCACTAGAGAGACTGGTGTGTCGACCCCAAAGCTTTCCAATCCTTCCGCTGAAATGTGGATGATGAATTTTGACTTTGTCGTCCTCACCATTTGCAGAGCATTGACAGTCGTTCCCTGCATAGAAACAAAAGACAATGCCAAAATTTGAAGACAAAGCATTAAAAAAGATTTCATCCGATCCATTAATAGACCCGTGAGAGGATCAATCAGGCCTCTGCACACGAAACTGAATAATGGCAGGCTGATCATCTCGTCCTTGCCATGAAGATTTGTTACGGGCTCAGTCCTTCCGCCTACAAACCATAATCACTTCGAATGAAGTGAGACACCACTCGACCCTTCAACTGTCATTTCCATGATTGTCGTACCCAACGTGTCGCGCGGACGGCGCCTTGAATGTATAGCCATACAATCCCCCTGTCAAACTCCAAAGGCTCCATGATTTTCAAGAGCAAAACACATTAAATAAACCAACTCCTCCCCACTGCAGATTAGAGAGGCCAAAGAATGACTTGGCAATGCCACCTCCGCAAGCACCAAAACTGTCCCAAAGCCACCTCATGCCCACCCAGGAATTCGTGTAGCCATTAGAGGGGCAGGGGGGAGCCCACCCAACCGCCCACTGGAAGATGCTATAAGTGACATTCTTTGAAACCGGGTCCAGTTACTCCCAAATTGGATAGAAGGTCAGCTTCCTTGTTTCCTTCCCTTAAAGTATGATTAAACATTACTTGCTCAAAACTGTTTAGCAGCTCAATTTCCACCTCCAAATACACGCCTAGTTTCCAGTTGTGAAGTTGTCTTGTCCTTAGAGCATTAATAACTAATGTTGAATCACCTTCAATAATCAAGTTTTTGATTTCTAATTCTTTGCTAAGTTTAAGTCCAAGCACTAGAGCCTGAAACTCAGCAGCATTGTTCGTGCCATCTGCGAAAGGCTGAGCTAATTTACCCAGAACCGAGCCTGTGTTGGTTCTGATTATGCACCTAGCACCGGATGGGCCCGAATTCCCTTTTGAGGCGCCATCGAAATTTAATTTAGCCCAACTCGACTCTAGGGGAAGCCACTGCGTCTTTTTGTGTTGTTCCGCAGAAGCAACATTTCTTGAACAAGCCACAGGAGGGGATTTGATTCCAAACCATTGTTTCATAATCCAGGCATCCCATTTGGTAAAATTGGATCTCTTTTGTTTCACCAGTAGCTGGGAGTTAAAAAGTTCAACAATGCAGGCCTCTACCTTGCACTGTAACCTTGGGATCGATAATTCTTTATCCTGAAATAAACGTCTGTTTACTTCCCAAATTAGAATTGAGGAACTCATTTTCCATAGGTCTCCAAAGATGGAGCTATGCTCACTGCTTGGCCAAGAGTTTAGGCATTCAAGCAAAGTGTTGGGAAAAACAGTTATCCACTTCAATTTTGTGCACAGCCAACACCACATTTGATATGTGAATTTACAGTTCAGAAGTAAGTGGTTCACATTTTCTTCATCTTCTTTACACAAGGGGCATCTGGATGGGCCAAGATAACCCAATTTAGAAAACCTATCTCCTGTCATAATTCTACCTTGAGCAGCGGCCCATGTGAAAATCCCAACTTTCGGTAAACAAACCTTGTTCCAACACAGATTTCGAGGCAACACTAAAATAGATTCATGAGAAGTTAACATGTTATATCCTATTTTGGACGAATAAGCACCGTTTGGAGTAGCGTCCCACCAAATTCTATCTTCCCCTTTTCTAGCTTAGATCCTGCGAGTATCCATTACTCTCTCAAAAAAACCCACTTCTTGACTTCCCAAATTCAAGCATCTCACCGACTTCCACTTTAAATAACTACCCCCTGAAAATTCCTCGAAATCAATGTAATCCCTGACTTTCGAGCCCCAGATTTGCTTAGTCTTCTCCTTTATGCTAGAGAGTTCTAGCATATTTGCTAATACTGAGTGTCCTTCCCACGAATCGTCCCAGAATGAAGCCTCCTTTCCATCCTTCACCTCCCATGTAATGAAATCTGTTATTAGTTCTCTACAATTTTTGATGAAGTTCCAGATCCGGGACCTAGAAGGAAGTGATTTTGCAGAAAGAAAGTAATACGGATGTGGTTCTAGATATTTCGCTCTAACGATCTTGACCCATTTGAGATCTGGCCGAGAATGGATTGTCCAAGCCAATTTTGCCCCCAAAGCCTTATTTTGCCTTAGAACGTTTCTCAGCCCAGTTCCATCATTCTCCCTCTTCTCACAAACCTTTTGCCAGTTAATAAGGGGAATTTTCTTTTGTTCTGAACTGCCTTTCCAAAAGAAGTCCTTCATGACCTTATTTAGATCTTTGCTCACTCCACTAGTTAACTGGAGACAAGACATCATATATATTGGTAGGGCTGAAATAACTGATTTCAACAGAGTTAGTCTCCCAGCCCAAGATAGCCATATGTTTTTCCATGAAGAAATTCGGTCCTTACATCTGCTCACCATTGAACTCCAAGCACTGTTACTTTTGGTGCCTTTGTCCAATGGAAGTCCTAAAAATTTGCAAGGCAATTGCCCCAATTTGAAGCCTAAAATTCTCAAAATTTGAACCTCACTAGGGCAGTTTGCATTGAAGAAAAAAATCTCTGATTTGGCCTTACTTACTTCTTGACCTGAAGCCCTAGAATAATCCTCAAGCATTTTTTTAAACCTTTGAGCCTCCTTTGTCGTTGCTTCACCGAACAACATTGTATCATCCACAAATTGCTGATGGGTGATGTTGGGTAGGCTGCTAGTGACTTGCAAACCTTGAATCCACCCAGATTTCCTTGCATTTTCTATTGATCTCCCTAATGCTTCTGCCATTATTATGAACAAGAATGGGGATAAAGGATCCCCCTGCCTCAGCCCTCTTGAGGCTGTGAAATAACCCTCTGGAGAACCGTTTACCAGTACTGAAAAACACGGGCTAGCCACCCAACCAAAGATCCAATCTAACCATTCCTTTTGAAAGCGGAAAGCTTCCATTACTTTGAAGAGAAATCTCCAGTTCACTCTGTCGTATGCTTTTTTGATGTCGAGTTTCAACAACATGGTTGATTTGTTCAGTTTTTGAATTGAATGAATGACTTCTTGAGCAATGATCACCCCATCTAAGATAGAGCGCCCTGGAACAAAACTTGTTTGTTCCTCAAAGATAATTGTGGGAAGAATTTTCTTCAATCTGTTAGCTACGACTTTGGCCAATAATTTGTATATTGTGTTGCATAGCGAAATTGGTCCGTAGTCTTCCCACCTGTCAGGTTTCTCTTTTTTTGGGATAAGAGCAATTAAGGTATTATTCGCTTCCTTTAAAACCCTTCTATTTCCTAGAATCTTCAATGGCTTCCCAAACATCCTTTCCCAAAAAGTGCCAACACTTCTGAAAGAAACCGGCCGGGAACCCATCTGGTCTAGGAGCCTTTTCTGGCTGCATCCCAAAAATTGCCTCTTTTACTTCCTCTTCTGAGAATTTTGCATTCAATGCTTTCATTTGAGTTGGGGAAACCAGTTTCAGTATGAATTGCAGGGAGGCGTTCTGAACTTGCCAATTTGATCCTTCCCAGTCATTGAGCAGATTCTGAAAAAAAGAGACCGTTGAATCCTTGATTTCCGACGCATCTTCCAACAATTTGCCAACCCTGTTATTCAAACAAGTGATTCTGTTGAGTTCCCTCCTTGCTTTTGTGGAATTGTGAAAGAATTTTGAGTTTCTATCCCTTGTTTCTAACCAGACTTCTCTGGATTTTTGTCTCCAAAAAATTTCTTCTTTGGCCAGGATATCGTTAAACTTTTTGGTTAATGCCTTTTCTTTCATGTAGCACGCTTCATTCATCCCACAATTCATAATTTCATCTGCTAAGGATTCTAGTTCTTCCTCTGTTTGCGCTTTCTCTGTGAATATGTTCTTAAAGCTCTCTTTGTTCCATAGTTTAAGACGCTGCTTCAGG
This sequence comes from Sequoia sempervirens, assembly GCA_007258455.2. Taxonomy (NCBI): domain Eukaryota; kingdom Viridiplantae; phylum Streptophyta; class Pinopsida; order Cupressales; family Cupressaceae; genus Sequoia; species Sequoia sempervirens. The sequence goes on from VDFB02358134.1 coordinate 143,937,071, forward strand.
TATTTTAACTTTGTGATTACATTGAATAAGCTTGAACCCCCCGGAGAGCATTCCTTCCACCATTGTTCAAGTAATTCCATCACACTGGGATCTTTGAACCACATCATTTCGAATTTAAAAGGGCATCTGATCAGACCCTTCTCCCCAACAATTTGCAGTTGAACTGGAAGATGATCAGAGCCAGTTCCAGAGTTTATCTTGCTCTCTAAAGAGAAGGAAAAGGAGCTCAAATTTCCTTTAAAGAAAAAGCGGTCTAATTTTTCCGCGATACTTCCAAACCCTTTCCTACGGTTTGTCCATGTGAAAAGACCATTGCCTATGGGAATTTCCAATAAAGAATTTCTCTCCACAAAGTTATAGAAATCCTTTTGAGACTGTAAGACTTTTCCTATTCCCCCAATCTTGTCCTCCTTTCTAAGAATGGCATTAAAGTCCCCACCTAGTATGCTAAAACCTTGGTGTAAATCGTGCAAGACACCGTCCAGATCATGCCATACTAATCTTTTCTGAATACACATCGAAGGACCATACACATTTATTAAATTAAAATGAAGGTTCGAGGTTAAACTTCTTACCTTACACACCATCCAATGTCTGCTCAGATTCAAGGCCTCTAAAAAGACTGTCTGAGGTTTCCAGATAATCAGTAATCCTCCCGAAGCTCCTTCCGCTTCCGAACCAAGCCATTTCCAAGACCTTAATTTCCTACCAAATTTCTCCAGATCAGACCTATCTAATTTTGTTTCTTGAAGAAGGAAAATTTCAAATTGACACACTTCAATGTGGCGCCTAATTAGGTTCCACTTGTTAGGGGCATTTAAGCCCCTAACATTCCAGGTTAAGATTTTCATTGCTGTTCAGGAAGGGGTCCACCCTTCCCTACTTTTATCATAGTGTCAATTTTTTGTTGACCATTGGCTTCCCCGTCCTGTTTTCTCTTCTCTTGATTAGGGATCCTACCCCTCTTTTTTTGATCCCCACAATCTAGAGTTAATTTGAAGATGTCCCTTCTATGAATTCCTAAACGAGATTTAGCTGCTTGCAATTCCTCTGTTAGCTTCCACTTTTTGCCTGACTGTGGGCTTAACAACTCTGTTGTGTCCTGGTCATCTGTCTCCTAGATTTCCTCTATTCCGTCCAGAATGAAGCCATCCCCTAACATTCCTGACTTTGTTTTAGCTGCCTCCGCTTATTCCACTAGTTCCTTCCCGACTTCAATTAGAGAGTCCAACTCCACATTCAAACCACTATCCCCCATAAGTTCTAAAGTCTCAAAAATTTTATCATCTAACTCCTCAAACTGAGCCTCCTTCTCCTTCTGTTCTTCTTGAATAGTCTTCCTTCCTACTCTTTCATCCATAGAGGATAGTTTTGGAGTCCCAATTAATGAAACCCCACCCATAGGGAACATATTGTCACTATTTGCTTTTGGAGAGGCCCTAGAGTCCTTTGACAGTGACTTCTCACGCCCTTTCTTTGGAGATTTTGGAGTTTCGGAGATGATTCTCATAGCCGCTCTAAGGTTCGCCGAAGGAGTCGCCAGCAAACTGGATTTCCCTGCCTCTTCATTGTGAGTTCTGCATCCTAGCATGCGCACCAGGTTGTTGTGCATTAAAGAGTCCCGCTCTAGTTTTTGAACCCAAACCCCATAATCCGTTAATAGCTCAATCTCGCTCCAAATCGTTCTATCCACATTGTTTTCCACACAAATGCGCACATAGGTTTGGTTCCTCTTTGCCAATTTCCTTTCTTCTGCGCAAACAAAGGTACCCAACTGATTTCCTATCTCCTCAAGAATGGAAGGAGCCCAGTATTCCTGCGGAAGATTTGGTAAGCTATACCAGTCTTGCTGAAATTCCATCTCATGGGTTGATGGGTCAAAACCCACTGTCCACTTTCTTAAATAAAAGCCACAACCATCAAGAACCCAGACCCCTCTGACTATTTGATCTCTAATAATTCTGGATGGGCAAACGACTAAGAAAAAATCATTTTGAAGCATTTTGAGCTGCAACTCAGTGCCCCAACGCTCTTTCCACCAACTCACTAAATAGTCCCAGTTGAGATTCTTCCCAAACCATTTCCCATGCAAACCTAAATGTTCTAACCTCAGAACTTCCGCTTGCAGTTTCGAAGAGCTGATAACTACTTTGGTTCTTTCGCATTTAGCTTCTTTGGGCGGGAAAGTGCCATGTTTGTTCTTTTCGCCCTTTGATCTTTCTTCCCAGACTTCCTCCCATACCTTGGCCGAAGATTTTTTTTGCCATTCAACTCCTCCCTTCCCATTTCTGGCTTTAGGGTTTTTTCTCGAAGTTTGTATGTCCTGCCACGATAGAGTATTTTGCCCCAATTTTTCTTCATTCTGAGGGCGAGGTCTGCGAAATGCTTCGTTTCTGTATTGGCCGTTCTTGTTCCTACCTCGTGAATAGCTAGCATCTTTGTTCTGTAGATGCCCGTGACCCATGCCTGCTGAAAAGCGACCGTGTGGAGCTAGATTCTGTGGTCGGGCCCAAGGGTCCTTCCTCCAAACATGATCAAGGTCCCCATACCTGTTCGCATTGGGACCCTCACGACCCCTGCCACCATTCCGAAACTTTTCCGACCGTTGCTTACCGCCATGACCGTTGCAGAGCTCCATCTTCATATTTCAATATTGCTAGGGTCTACTTTTTTAATTTTTAATTTTCAAAATCAATAATGGAACATTTTTAATGTAATATGTTAAAATGTATTTCCAAGTTGGTCAGTTGACAATGGGTTTTGTACAAGTCAACTCACTTTTAATGTATTAAAACATATATTGTGGAAATAAACATATCTATTTGCATTCACCTAATTTTGGAAAGGTGACAAATAAACATATGTTATGGAAATAAATATATCTATTTGCATTCACCTAATTTTGGGAAGGTGGCAAATATTTACTCTACCCATGATAGGACATATTTTTTATTTAACATGAACCTGCCCTATCATATTAATAAAGAGATTTGCAAAAAATATTGGGTCTTTTATTGTTATTAAGTGGAGCCCAGGCTGTCAACTCCTATCCCCATGATACATCCCCGCTCCATGATCGACCCCTCTCCCTTATAACTTTTTAAGTGAGAGCTCATTTGACATGCGACTTGTTGGATTTCCCTCAAACAAAACATGCATGTCAAGAGTTAAAAGTAAAGTGTTTGTGTTCAAAGATCACAAAGATAAGGCATGCAAATATGGATGTCTCTCTTATATAAAATAGAAGGTTTTAAACAACTAGGAGGCCAAATACAACCTATGGAATAATTGATTCAATCTTTTTAACTTTCTACAATACCAATTTTTTTATTATTTATAAATTTGATGATGAACTCTCTTATTTTTCAACCTTCTCTCCTCCTTGAACATACACTATACGGAAACTACTGCTAAATTACCAATGTATTTGTTGAAATGCCATTATAAGTTTTGCAATCTAAAATAAAGTGTTTATTTAACTCAGCTACCTCAACTGTGTAAAAGACACATAGACTCTCTTCCCATTCTTCTTTTTCCCTCTTCTATCTATTTGTTTCACATCAAAGGTAATGTATGTGACTCCTCAATTAGAGTATGAGTATTGTTGCTTTCAAAATGATATTTTCCTTTAAAAAGGCTTTTTGGTGATGGTGATATGTAGGGTTCTATTCATCAAGCATTATTCTCTCTTTTTTCCATAATATTTTTTCCATATAGACTTGTGAATTTATCCGTATCATATATCTTTATTTCTTTAATATTATTTAAACATGCATTCAAGTTGATGCTATATTTATGCATTTATTTGTTATTATGTCTTATTCAAGTTTCGTTCCTATTCTATTTTTAAATAACAATCCTGAATTATTTATTTATCTCTAAATATTTATTTAAATGAACAAAATAACTTCAAATTGATATGTCTGAATTTTTTTAATAAATATATTTAAAATATCTATACTAATTAAAAAATTATAAATATTTATAAATTTAATTCAGTAAAAAAATTATTTCTAAAAGATACATGATGTTTCAACTGCATAATTTTTGGCAGAAAAAAGATTGGAGAACAGGACAAACAGGGTATATAAATGCTCTTCCCAACCATCCAACTTCCTCCTCGACGCAAAATAAAGTCACGAAATTAACATACCCCAACCTCTCTCCGAGATTTCATAAATGCGGTCTAATTGCCGTTGAGACGAATTGAATGAAAATAAAGTAGACAGGTGACACACAGTTATGTCCTAACACGCATTTAACGACACCTGCAACGCCTGTTCTATTCCTCAAATATCTATCCATCCTCTCACAGCCACAGCAAAGGTCACAACAACATTAGCAAAATGGGTGAGATTATGCAGAGAGCCGTGATTTGCATAGTTTTATGTATGGGAGTCCTGTGTGCGGGGGACTTGCAGGCGGACCAGAAGGAGTGCCGCGACCAGCTCAAGAGTTTGTCGATATGCTTTCCTTTCGTACAGGGCACCGTCAAAACCCCCTCCACCGAGTGCTGCACAAATCTGAAGGGCGTCCGGGACAGCATGCCGAAATGTCTCTGTATTTTGATAAAGGACAGCACCTCCCCTGCTCTTGGTGTTTCCATCAACACCGCTCTTGCTCTGCAAATGCCTGCCGCCTGTAATGTCAGCGCTCCCGCCTCTGAGTGCCCTGGTACGTATCTCCTCCTCACTTTAACCTAATGTATTTTGTGCTATTGCTTCTCGGTATTTATATTCTTGATTTGTTGTCGTAGCGCTTCTCAATTTGTCACCCTCTTCACCGGATGCAAAGATTTTTGAGACTGCCAATTCTTCTTCTCCTGCATCGCCGTCTGGTAAGATATCACGCCATTCATTGCTTTCCGCTTTGAGTATTGTAAGATTTTCCGGCATTTATTTGGTTACTGGTTTGAGCAGGATCGAAGTCACCGTCGTCGTCGTCGTCGAGCACCGATGTGAGCAAGAGTGTGAAGCTCCGACTGGAATTCACCGTCATTAGGGCCCTCCTCTGCCCTCTAGTAATTTTGGCTGCGTCACTGTATTAGCTCCATCAACTGTTTTATAATGCAACGTTAGGGGAATGAATGCAGAGAGGTACAGGAAGGTCGTATGTTAGGGTTCATCGGTTTCATCGGTTTCTAGGTTTTAAATAATAGACAAAGTATCCCTTTTTATGGCTGTTATGGAAGATTTCTTCCGACTTTTTAATGGACATACCGAACTTCTTGTCTGTTAGCTGTAATGGTGATATATGTGGCTGTCATTAAAAAATATATATTTGTATGCCTTGATTGAGTTCTGAATTACAGTAATTTATGGTACATCGAGGCTTTTTGAGCTGTTCATAATTTGTGAAGGGCTGAATAATCTTTGAACTAGCTTGCATCAGTGTCGATTGGTTCTTCCTTTATGGAAATTCAAAACGAAAGTAACACCAAAAGGGCTCTCCCTTCACATTGTTCACATGTGGTGGTAGGTACTGGCAGTTGAATATCTTTAATGAAAAGAAAAAAGCACCTAATTTACTGACTGTTTATCAGAGCATTAATTTTCTGACTACTGCTAATCGGATTTACCAGATTCTTTTGCATTCAGAGCATATATATACGAGAGTATTTTGCCTGCAAATTATTAGTCTACATAAGTGCATGAGTTCTAATTCTTTCAAATGAATTTATGTATTCATCCAAATTGAAAGTTTTCAGCCAGGATTTAATCGTCACGAATAATCATAAATGTGAAAGATTTCAGATCGAGCAAAGGATTTTATTCTCTCATGAAATAGGGAATTGCTATTTTTCAAGAAACACAATTAGTTTCCAAATCAGTTCAGGATTTGGTGCTTGGCTGTTCTGCTTTAGAAAACAATTTCGTTGAAAGGCCCAAAGCAAAAGTGGCTTTTTCAGGTTTAACTGCAGGCTCTGCAGATTTTTTCCATTTCATTGGGTGAAGTTCACTGAGTAGTCTCCAACTACAGAATTTAAGCGCAAACCTATTTTTATTTATCGAGGTCTATCTAAAATTGTTTCTATTTCTTCTTTAAATTTGCTTATCTTAGCCGATGTGATTCCTGCTGTAGAGCTAAAGTTTCTTCGATCAGCGGTTCAACCCGCTCATACTCAAATACAAAGTCAAACACAAGAAAAATTTAAATTGTCAAAGACACAGCAAGTGGAGGACGAACGTAACCGTGTCCAGAGTAGAACTGGTGTCCATTAAAATAATTTAAACTTGTCACACGCTCAAGATTACAGATAACGTGTTTTGCACTTATGGCTGTCTTTATTGAAGACGTCTGTAAACAAATGGACGATTGGTTTTTGGTAGGATCACAATAAAATAGTTATTGCAAGCCGTGTCTATGAACTACATCAATAATTTGCTAAGCTTTATCTGTCGGGTAGCAGTTAGTCTACACGGGATTTGGAGGGATAGAAGAAAACTCGTGGGCTAACTGTGTATACGTGTGTAACCAAACATACTGGAATATTCGCCTCAGTTTTTAAATATTTTTATAGAATATTCGCCTCATTTTAAATATTTTTTTATAGAATAGAATACTAAGAGGTTTTACGTTCATAAGGCCAAATATAGTTTTATGGGACAATAGACATCATCTTATTGGCTTTTAGGTTTCTTGATTATTAAGAAGTTCGATGATGAGCTACTTTGTTTCTCCAATCATATCATTTTAGATGATGTCTTTTAGGTTCGTCGACTATTAAGAAGTTTGATGATGAGTTACCTCGTTTACTAAATTATATCATGAGTTACCTCGTTTACTAAACTGTATCATTTTTAAGCAAATTTGTAGTATAGTAGTGTTTTAAAGTGTTTGTATGCTTGGTTTGAATATCGTAGTAAGCTATGCACTATAGACTAGAGAGTTTCTTAGTTCCAATTGTTCAAGATGCAATCTTTTTCCTCTTATTTTTCTTTAGGTCTTTTCCATCTACCTATATCACATCAAAAATGGTGTGAGCTAGTCTTCAATTGAGCTATAAGAATATTTGCTCTCCAAGATGATAAAATGGAGTGTTAAAATGCATCAAGATAATGTTTGTTTTCCCTTAATGATTTGCCTACCTAGATTTGTGAAATTTATTTATAATAAAGGTGATTTTTTAACTTTTATTATTTGGGCATATATTTAGGTGGATCCCCGATTTACTCATCTTGTTGATGGTTTGTTTTATTTCTTTGTCAAGACTTCTTTGATGATAGCCTTAGATCATCTATGTGTCTCTATCTCATCAATTTTTTTAAAAGGTAACCTATGAGATGCACCATAACAATGGTCTTGTTAGTGAAGGTACTTAGTTTTAGCAAGAATCTTGTAAGGGATTGAAGTTTTGAGTTTGTATTTGTTTGTGATCATGTGTATTTGAATATTTTTTATTTGCTATTATTTTATTGTTTGCCCACAATTCACATTCGTAAAGCATCATTGGAATAATGAAAACCTTAAAAAGAATCCACATAATCTTCCAATCCCATAACTTTGCCTCGCTTCAAATTTGCAAATCATGTAGCACTCTCCACCTTCCCATAGTTCTCTACATTTTATAAATATCTTAGTTGAGCTTATTGTTGAAGTCAATGCCAAAATATATGTACTTTGTTATTTCCTGTAGAATAATCCTTTCAAAATAAAACTTTTTCTTCCTTTTATATTGGAGAAGAGCTTGTTGGTGTTGAATTGCATACCAACCTTTTTGTAGAATTGTTTTAAAGCTTATAAATGCTTTTGTAATCCTTGTACAAATCTAGCAATCGAGATGAGATAACCAATGTACAAGGAAAGCCCCACAACATGCTCCCCAAAATAATGTACATCTCTCTTTGCATATTTAGCCATTCTTGTAGATCTTGTTGGTGTTGAATCACAGACCAACCTTTTTGTAGAATTGTTTTAAAGCTTATAAATGCTTTTGTAATTCTTGTACAAATCTAGCAATCAAGATGAGATAACCAATGTACAAGGAAAGAGCCCCACAACGTACTCCCCAAAATAATGTACATCTCTCTTTGCATATTTAGCCATTCTTCTTGTAGATCTTGTTGGTGTTGAATTGCATACCAACCTTTTTGTAGAATTGTTTTAAAGCTTATAAATGATTTTGTAATCCTTGTACAAATCTAGCAATCAAGATGAGATAACCAATGTACAAGGAAAGCCCCACAACGTACTCCCGAAAACAATGTACATCTCTCTTTGCATATTTAGCCATTCTTCTAGTTTGTCAATATAAAGACCCAAAAAGTGTAATGGGAAGAGGACAACTTTGTTTGACATGCATGTCACTTCTGAAACTCTTTTAGAAAGGCTTGCTTGAGTATTGATTTTTACATGGAGTTCCTCATAAATCCAATGAACAACCTCCATGTATTACTCTAGGATATCAAGATCCTTCATTCTATACCATAATTAGCTCCTAGGAACTATATCAAAAACTTTCTTGAAGTCAACAAAACAACAATAGGCTTCGTCTTTGTTGTCTCAAACTTCTTGAATGTGTCTCAAATTGATGCCATGGTCAACATTTAAGTGCTTTGATCTAAAACCTACATGTCCCTTTCACTCTCTTACCTTTTTCTTTTACACACTTGATTAGTTGTTCAACCATTCTTTCAAAACATTTGGCAAACAAAGGATTGATCAAGATGATCTAATAATTGGAGGGATTGTTTATATCAACACTCTTAAAGAGAGGTATTGCAAGTTTGGTTGTCCAATCTCTTGGAAACCCAAGATTTATGATATTATTGGAAGTGTTCCTAATATGAGGAGCAATAATGTTATTTCCCTATTTTTAAGTACTTTTCTTGTAACTCAACTATGTCGTAAGCCTTGAGCTTAGTATCTTAACACCTTTAGTCCCTTGCAAAGTAAATAGTTGCATTGTCGTGTTGACTATGAGAGGTGCCTTTGTTTGAGGTTTGTGTGAAAGAACCTGCAATAACAAAGAATAGATAACAAGCACAATGAACCCAAAACTGTATGAAGTTGACTAGTTGATTAGATCAACAAGGTGTACATAAATAGGAATGAAGGAGGCACCTGACCTCCATGAAATGAGGATAATACTCCTCACTCACTGAGTGGTGGTGAGTTGCCTACCCAAAGTGTAGGAAGAAGTGTTGAAAGTGAGTCAACACCTCTAAAGATACCTGTCTACATTGACACCTCATGTGAGAAAGAGTTAATGGGATGCCTTAAAGCCTATGTGTATGAAATTTATACCCCACCCTCTCCGCTGCCCCGACCGCCCCTTAAGAATAGCTTAGGTGGGCATAAAAGAAATGGGTCCTAACTACTAGCCCGGTGAGGTACCCATGTACAATGCAAAATAAATGAGTCTTGACCATGATGCTTGATAAGGTACCCATGTACAATTCAATCTCTCAGTAAAGGGTTTGGTGAAGATGTCAACAAATTTCTCTAAAGATTGTCAAAAGACTAAGTCGATGATCTATCCATGAATCAACTCTCGAATATAATGCATATGAATCTCTTTGTGTTTGGTTCATTGATGCTGAACTGAATTCTTGCATATCTGAATGGTGCTCTGGTTATCACAATAGATTGCTATGGCTACCTGAAAGAAATACCAAACTGGGTGATCCCACAATAGTGGGTTACATTTTTTGGCCAAACTTGAAATTGAACTAAACTTTTTTTAACTAAATCTTCACTTTCGAACACCTATAGCTGCTAAACCATGAGGAATTTGAAGATGATGCAAACTGGTGATTTGTGACATTTTATCTATAGATTTTAAATATATATTTTTAAAAAAATTTGGAATCAAATTGCATTTATTTTTCCATCTCCTTCGAAAACTAGTTTTTAACAGTAAACATTATTTTTAAAGAGTGCTGTTCACCATATAACATAACTTTTTTTTATGAAGGATAAAATTCTATTTTTTCGAATTTAAATTTGTAACTACGATATCTAACACCTTCATTTGGTTTCATAGTGTTTTATTGATTTTTTTTTCTTAATTAAGTTTTCAAGTCAAACCAATTACAAGTTAGACGTAGGTGGACCGTATAACACATTTTTTTTTTGTATGTATCGAAATTCAATTTTATTTTTTTGTTGGATCAAGGACATCAATACTAAGCACCTAGATATTTTTCAATTTTTTTTTAATAATCTACTATTTTTCCACATGTGTAGAATAAAGAGCTTGATTTTCGGTGAAAAACCTATGTTTAATTAAACTAAAAAAAACATAATAAAACCAAAATATATTAAAATTATATTTGATGGAGAGCTCATTTTAAAGACTATAATACTCCAGTTGGGTTTGTCAAGTTGATTCCATTTTCATCCTCAACTCGAGCTTTGAAACCCAAAATTCTACATAAAATTGTAGGTGGAGGGGGGCAAGGGCAAAAAAGGGGGGTTCACTAGAACCCCCTAAAAACAACATTAAAAAAAAGAAAGAGGGGTTCGAGTGAATCCCCCCAATTTTTTTTTTGAGTGCCCAAGCAATTTTTGTTCGTCAAAGCAATTGAAACCCTTATGTGGGATCACCCAACTCAGAATGAATTCCCTAAAGCCATATAGTCTTAGTAGTTGAGTTAACAACCCCCTAAACTCTGCCTCTGTGGATGATATAGCAATAACATTCTGCTTCTTGCTAGACCAACTGATAGGACCTGAACCAAATGAAAAACTATAACATGAAGTGGACTTGTGATGCTTAGTGTCACTAACCCAATCTAAATTTGTAAAACCAACCAAGTCAATTGATGAACTAACTCTATAGTGAATCCCAAACCCAAGAGTAACATGAAGGTAATGAAGGATCCTCTTAGCTGCTTTCCAATGTAGATCATGAGGTTCCTGTATAAATCTTGAAACCATGCCAACTACATAGGCAATGTCTGGCCTAGTACAAGTCAAGTATATAAGACTACCAACAAGTTGTCAATACAAAGTAGCATCAACCAATGATGTAGTATAGGAAGTATCAAGCTTGACTCAAATAGAAAGGGAGTCAAGATGGTTTGCAAGTAGCCATGTAAAACTGTGCAAGTAGATCAAGAGTATACTTAGGTTGTGCAAGAGTGATCCTTGAAGCGGACTATGAAATCTCAATGCCAAGGAAGTAGTGCAATAAACCCCAAGTCTGTCATGTCAAATATGTCCTGAAGTGGTGACTTCACTGCTACAATGGCAGATGAAGTACTCCTGGTAATCAAAAGATCATCAACATATAGAATTTGTATCAAAAGTGAATCATCCTACTGTAATAAATACACATTAGGATCTAAATGACATTTAGTAAAACTTGAAGATAGGAAGTAGGAATCCATCTTGGCATACCAAGCTTTAGGGGCTTGTTTGAGGCCATAGATAGATTTCCTAAGTCTATAAACTAAGGATGAATCCTGAACAAACCCTGGTGGTTGTTCCATGTAGATTTCCTCCTCAAGGTCTCATGAAGAAATGCACTCTTCACATCCATCTGATGTACAACCCATCCACGTGTTATGGCTATAGTAGCTAGTGAGTCAAATTGAAGTCATCTTAGAAAATAAAACAAAGGTTTTTGTATAGTCAATGCCTACAACTTGTGAAAAACCTTTGGCAACCAACTATGCTTTGTATTTATCAATTGACCCATCTGCTGCAAATTTAGTTCGATATATCCATCTACATCAAACTGTCTTCCTTCCCTTAGGAAGTGAAACCAAATCCCAAGTGCGATTTCTAATCAAGGAATCATATTCCTCATCCATAGCAATATCCCACTCAGGTATGGTTGATGTCTCTATAAATTTTTGTGGATCAGAAATTGAAGCAAAGAAGGCATATGGCCCCCCTGAAAAATCTGCCTGAATTTGTTTGTAATCTATTGGATCTTGTACCCATGTATCTGGCCTGTGTAGAGTGTGATATGTGAGTGAGTTTGGTGCGAAAATATCAACTTTCAATGCAATCAATTTGTTGAGAATGATCTGAATCGTCAGTACTATAATCAAGATCTAGTGAGTCCACAATATGTTGAGAAATGTTAAGTATAGTTTCAAGAGATGTTTCTTGAAACTTAACACTTCTCTCAATAAACAACTCATGTGTGGTAGGGTAGAGTAGGCGATAGCCTTTTACACCATTTGGATATCCAACAAAGATGCAAGGTTTGGATTGTGGATCCATAGCCTTGCAATGTTTTTTAGGAATGTGTGCCATGGTAGGAGATCCAAAGACTCTGAAATGATCAATCATTGGTTTCCATCCTTTCCAAGCTTCAAAGGGAGTGATACCCTTCAAAGCTTTATGAGGAACTTTATTTTGAATGTAACATGTATAGTTGATTACTTCTGCCTAGTACGATGGTGTGAGGGCCTTAGAGTGAATCATACAATTAGCCATCTCTTTTAAAGATCTATTTTTACGTTCAACAACACCATTTTGTTGGGGGGTATAAGGAACTATGTGTTGCAGATCTATACCCTCTGATAAACCACTCAAAACGGTTGTTGACATACCCCCATTATCTATTCAAAGAAATTTGTTGACTTTCCCTGACTATTTTTTGGCAAGAGCTTTGAAATCTTGAAAAGATTCAACTACTTTTGATTTTTGCCTAAGGAAGTAGACCCATGTGAATCATGAGAAATCATCTATGAAGGTGAGAACATATCTAGCCTTTGTAAAAGATGGATGGGGAAAATCCCTTGGAACATCACTGTGAACAAGGTCTAAAACTTGTGTTGCCCTCCATGATTTTCCTTTGTCAAATTTTGCTTATGGATGTTTTCCAAGTACACAACCTTCACAAAATCCCTTAGAAAATTCAACCTTAGGTAATCCCTTGACCATATTATGTTGACATAGTTGCTCAAGTTAGCAATAGTTAAGATGGCCATAACACTCATGTCATAATTTGCTAACTTCATTTGAATGAGTTAGTAGTGTTTTTTGAGAAACATCTGTGGAAAAATTGGAGAAGGTATATAATTTGGATTGGTGATTTGCCTCCCCAATTGCTACCAAATTGTTGCTTTGCAATTCTCTTATGTCAACTGAATTTGGAGAGAAGTGTACTCTCATGCCCTTCCCAAAATGAGTTATTTTACATTGAAAGGAGATTAGTTGATAGTGAAGGTACGCTTAGAACAATTGAAAATGTTCCTCCTTCAACTTCAATAGACCCTCTCCCTTTCACTACTATTGGAGTCTCATCACCTAAGGTGATTGTGGACATACTAGATGACTCTAAGGATGAAAAAACAACCTAGGGTGGGTGCAAAAAGATGTGGGGCCAAAAAGTGGCCAACTATCTTTCAAATTTAAAAAAAGTCATAATGCGAGTGCATTATAACGCACTCGCGTTATGGTTTGGTGTGGCCAAATGCGAGTGTGTTATAGGAAATATAAACAAAAAAAAACAACTTTCATCATTTTGTATTTTGTATTTTGTTTTTTCTCTGTGGCCTGCAAACCCTCAAGAGCATGCTCGCATTATAGGAAGTTTCATTCTTCATTGTTTCTTTGCTGAATCTTTGTCAAAATGACACCACGACATCGGGGAGGTTGAAGGAGCAAGTTTTTATTTGTTTTTATGTGAGTTTGCTATTAAATAGGTGGATTTAATATGTTTTTTGATGTAAATTTATTTAATTTCCAGGAAATGATAATGCACCTCCAAACCCTCCTAAAATTCCTCTTCAAAATCCTAATTCTCCTCAACCCCAAATCCCTACTGAAGAACAATCCCAACAAACACCTCCAACAATTCCTCAATATCCTCCAGGGACTCAAGAAAATTTAATGGGGCAAATTGCAAATAACAAAAAAAAAATTGAGGATATAATTGCAAGGTTGAAAGATCCTGCAAGCTCAACCTTGCATAGAACCACACTTGCTCAATCACTTGAATCGATAGTATCACATGTAGATTCAATTAGCAAGCAAATAAGTGGTTGGTCGGACAAGAGACAAGAGTTTAGATAATTTTATGCAGATAAATTATCGTATAAACAAGTGAAAGATGAAAAAAATACAAAATTTGACTTGTGTGCCCTATTCACAAACCCTAGAACAAATCAACCTTTGCATCCTTCAAGCAAGAGGTTCCCTATCTATTGGTGCAACCACCAAGGGATAAATAACCATTTTTGGCAGAGGTGGTGGATGGTTTTTGACCATCCTCCATGCAACAAAAATGAGGTGACACAATATTTTTTGAGGAAACTCTAATGTGAGTTTGTCCTCAATAAAATACAAAACTATTTTGATGTGGGACTTCCAAGGTAAAGCTGGGGGCTCCGCACAAGACAGAGTGGGGGAACGTCTTGAACCACAATGACTAGTGAGACAAGCACTCACTAGACCAACATATGAGCACATGGTTATCCCTTCTATTGTGAAGGAGAGTGCTGAGGTTGATATACTACAATCGATTACTTCCCTGACCTAGAGCCTCATACAACGTGTTACACCCCGATTGTGTTATTACTATGTAGGGTAAATGTGAATGTAATGTGAATTCTGATGATGAATAAATGTACTTGCACTTTTTTTTCAATACATTATGAATGAATTCTAACTCATTTAATGTTATGTGATGAAATCCATATATGAGAAGTGGATGGTTATTGTTTCGATATTCTAAATTTAGAGATATATTATGAGAAATGTATGTTTTGTCAAACAACTAACTACCATGTGCATATGTTAGTGGATGCAGGTATATGTTCAATTCCTCAAGGTGGAGGGGAAGTATCACTCAAGAGAAGGTCTTGGTCGGGTAACCAACAACGTAACCTATCTGAGCTTACACACACCATAGTAGAGTAATTGAGTTAGGTCATTATGTGGGAAGTTGGTAAGTCATCATTAGTTGATGTGTCTACATTAGTAAGAGTCTTGTTTACTATTGAAATGCATTATTGGGTGATGTTTATCTGTTTGGGCTTATGAGTTCTTTCTTGTATTACTATGTTTGTATTGTTGAGTAGGACACATGTGGGGTATGTGTATATATATATATACACATGCATGTCAATTGGATCTAACAAAATGTATATGTATATGTAAAGATATACCACATGTAGGTACTTATCAATGCAATAGTAAATGTGTATGGCTATTATGTGAATTGAATGTGTATATATATTGATAATACTATGTGATTACTATCTTGCTTATACTTTTTTGTATATCAAATGTATCCATACATAGTTAGTATATGATATATATATATAAATATATATATTAACATATATATATATACATATAAATAGATATACATTGATATGTATATATATGCATATGTGATATTATATATATTAATATATATTTAAATATTATCACTTGCATGGAAATCAACTATCATTAATAATTGATAAGTAGGAGGTATTTTCCATAGCGTGTCAAATTATGATATTGCTATTAGGATTCAACCGTGTAGTTTTCGAGTCAAACTCATTGACCCATGTTTCATGAGCAGTGGTTCACAAGAACCAATCTCTCATGATAATGAATGGTCCACTTAGCACTCATTGCATCTAGGTGATGCTCATAGAGGTGAAGCACAGGTTACCCATCCCAGTACTACTCCAGCTCAAGCGCACTTAACCACACAGTTTTCCCCAAGGTTAAGCCCACTTAGCTTGCAACCCCATTTGCAAAACCTTTAGCAAGTGTTGTGCCTTATGAACCATTCATTATAGAGCCCCTTTAGCTCATCAATTGATAAGTAGGAGGTATTTTCCACAGCGTGTCAAATTATGATATTGCTATCATGATTCAACCGTGTAGTTTTAGAGTCAAACTCATTGACCCATGTTTCATGAGTAGTGGTTCACAAGAACCCATCTCTCATGATAATGAGCTAGAGAAGTACTGGGATGGGTGACCTCCCAGGATGGCCCAGTGCTTCACCTCTTTGAGCATCACCTAGATGCATTGAGTGCTAAGTGGACCATTCATTATCATGAGAGATGGGTTCTTGTGAACCACTACTCATGAAACATGGGTCAATGAGTTTGACTCGAAAACTACACGGTTGAATCTTGATAGAAATATCATAATTATCATTAATAATGATAGAAGCTGATTAGTTAACTTAATCAAAGGCCGATTATATGTTATTTATGATTGTGCTTTAAGAGGTCGAGTATTACTCCTGCTGCCACACATAAAGGAACAAGTATATTGCAAAGTAATTCACAACTTTAAGTCGATATGTGGAGGAGACTTAGTTGACACTTTGTTTGGTAATAAATTTGACCTAGTAAACTCTTTAAACACCTTATCATTTGGTAATTATCAAACAACAAATCAAGAGCATGTACAAGAAGTTGTTGACTTGGTCAATCTATTAAATGGAGAGAGTCAACTCATTTGAGACTAAGTCAATTTGGTCTATGTGCTACATATTTGACATTGACTGATTCAAATATATAGTTAACCACACCAACTGTTTGGAAGAGCTATTTATCTTGGCGCCACCTTATGAATCATATCCATTGTTGATGTCTATTGTGAAGGCAATTCAAATTAATCTTTTTCACCATGTGCTTATTTGAAATAGTCTCTTGCTATTGTCATCTAAAGAGATTGAACTGTAGCTTGTTTTAGCTAAGTATGTGCTTATATGTGCACCACCTTTTAGTTGTGATGATTGTGAGCTATTTTGTATGGTCATTGCTGTCAAAAATCATGCCTAATCTATAGGCTGCAATTTGTTGTATAAATAGCAGAGAAAGTTCACTTGTTTGGGATGCACTCCTTATTCATTTGTGCCCAACATTTTGATGCTCATTAGCTTTGTATTCTTATTTGCTTAATTCTATTATATTCTATGAGAGAGAGAGTTCTGAGTGGCTGTGAGAGTATAGTATATTGTGAGAAGTATTTTATCAACTTGTGAGTTAGAAGTTAATGTGACTTTGTTGGAGGGATCGAAATTGAGCTAGCTATTGTTCTAGGAGAGCTATGTTGCACCCAATCAATTGGATAGCTTATTACAGGCATGAGGATAATCTTGCTTTATTTGTCTTAGCATTTGAAATATTGTTTCTTGATTGTTTTAACTAGTCTTTTATGGTTAATTGCATTAGGGAAAAGTAGTGTTTACTTTGAAAGAAAGTAGAAGCTGTTTATTCTGTATGTGAAATGCTTGTATTTACCCCCTGATAGGAGACATTGTTTGTCATAGGTATTAATATACTAGATATGATTAATCAAGGGTAGCTTAAGGGTTACTCATAGCTAGTTATTTTTTTATGCTAGATAGCTAGTAGCTTACTCTTGGGATTGTTGTCCATTGAAGGGAGGGAACTAGTACTTTTGCTTAGTGAGTAGAGATACCTTAAGTTTGTGTCAAAAGCTGATAGGTTAATTTTGGGGTTTAAGCTTACCCATGGGAGGGATTACCTATGCATAGATTATGATGGCCTTAAGTCAAAACAATCTTAATATGTGTAAGAGAATGGTAGACCTTCACTCGAAGTACTGAGTGAGAACACTTTGGCCAAAGTAGTGTGATTTCCTAGGGCTCCATTGTCAATTCACCATGTCCATTTAAATGCATGATAGTTACCGAGTTAGGGTTATAAAACCTAGTCATATAGGGCACAACACTAAGTTCAGTGTGGTTTTTCGTACGAGGTTACCCAACCAAGATATTTATTGAAGGGTAGGGCCATCTATCATTAATAGATATGCGAAGGACCGCATATGAGTCCGTGGTTGGAGGAAAAGTGCTTGAGTGATGCTTCTCCTCCTTAGCAGGTAACAAAAGACCAAGGTTTTGAAAGGAAGATTCCTAGACTATCTATATCTTATGCTCTGAAGCTCGGTGGAGCTGTGTTTGTATTTTTGTACATTCTAGGACTACTGTAACTTGTGAATTTATTGTATTGGAATGAAATCCTTATTTTATATTGTTCTAGCATCTTTGCTCATATGTTATCAATAAAGAAAATAAATTTTTTATTGCAATGGCTTGTTACATAGTTTATTTACTCACACAGTGAAAACTTAGGATATTTTTACTTCATAGAAGGGTTTGCACGTTACATGTGGTATCAAAGCTACCAGGTTTAGCTTTGAAACCTATGATCTCATCATTCTTTTCATCTAACATTATCTAATGCTTGGAAATTCTTGTGCCAGGATGGTGCATCTCAAATTAATGGCTCAAAAGTTAGTAATTGGAAATGAGTGCTACCTCAAGGCCAATAAATAAAGAGAGGCCATCATTAGAACAATTGAGGGTACCAACTTCGACAATTCCATTTGGTTGAGTGACACTGAAACATTCAGTCACACAGTTTCTCAAATTAGTGATGTGAAGAGAAAGATGAATATGGTGGCTATGTACAACTATCTACCTTCCATCTCACCAGAGAAGTCTGAGTCATTATCACTTTTTGGGGATATGCTCTTGGAAGGAAGTGTTAGTTTGACATTTATCTTTAGGGACCCTAGATTTCTTCCAATGGCAGAAGTAATTACAATTTCCTTGAGTAATGAATCTGAGGGATATGTACTTTGTAACTATGTATTAGATGATAAATCCAAAGGTTACTATCCATTTTGGGATAGGTATGAACAAATGAGAGATGAGAAACAATCTCAATTTGTAGGATATACACCATTAAGTTATGTGTTAGAGAGTGAATCCAAGGGATACTCTCCACTCAACTATTTGAATAGTCACTCCATGTAAGCAAATGATATTGTCATCCTTTTGGAATAAATAAAATCATGTGTTTATCGAAAAAAATGTGCTTAATCTTATGTGGATTCTTTATGTGCGGTTGATAGCTCATTTCAATGTTTTCCATAAGATAGTAGATACCATGGTTAAATATAATATGGATAAACATTCAGGTAAAATCCATTCTTGTGAAGATGGTGAGACATGAACCAATCTTGGTGGAAGCCAAGAAGTTGGGCAAGGACCCATAGGAGTTGAAGCTAGACTTGACCAAATCTTGGAAAGGTTGGAAAACCTTGAACAAGAAAGGGTAAAAGCTAGGGTTGAGAAGGAGGTTATTGTTAATGAGCATGAGGGAGAAAACTCTTCTCATGGGCATAATGAAACTCATGATTGTGAGAGGGAAAAATCACCTATGCCATCTCAGGAAAGAAATAAGAAGCGTATGGCTTCCAAACTTTCCTGAGATATGAAGATCACCCCACCCAAGTTTGAGGGAAGCGCCAACGAAGATGAAGCTGAGGCATGGCTTGTCCAAATGGAAAAGTATTTCAAAATCTGAAATTACACTAAGAACGCTAAAGCCACTTGGGGAACATACTACTTAGTAGGAGAAGCCTCTAACTGTGGATGAACAAAAAGTTGGAACTCAATATTAACTCATGTAAGTTGAAATGGGGGGAATTTGTTGATATTTTCTGTAAGAGATGGTTGCCCCAACACTACTATGACCAAAAACTCACGGATTTCTAGAGTTTGAGACAAGGTAATATGTCAGTCAACGAGTATTGGGAGAAGTTTACCTGACTTCTATGTTATGTTCCCATATATCATAAAGATGAACACTTCCGTATAAGAAAATTTATCATGGGACTTAATAATCAGATCGAAGGAGAAGTGGATATGCACGGTCCAACAACAATGGATCTTGTATATGAGAAAGCAATAAATCAGGAGCAGAAGCTTAAGGCTATCGCCACCTGTCAAGAAAATAGAGACCATAAGAAATTTGTGGAGGTTCAAGACAAGCCAACTCCTAAGAAGGTGGACATTATGCAAAATTTACGTAACATTGATGAGTTAAGGAATCTAGCATGGAAGGAAGTACATGAAGCATCGCACTCTGGACACCCTAGAGTGACAAAAATGATGGCAGATATGAAACCATTATGTTTTTGGAAAGGGATGAAAGGATATGTTGCTAGATTTGTAGCTAGATGTCTTGAATGTCAAAGGGTGAAAGCGAAGCATCATCATTCCGCAAGATTGTTATATTTGCATGACATACCAGAGAGGAAGTGGCAAGTCATAAGTATGGACTTTGTGCAAGGATTGGCTATGTTAAGAAATAAGCGCAATGCCATTCTTATGGTAGTAGATAAGCTTACCAAATTTGCACATTTCATACCCGATAATCTAACTAATGGAGCACCTGTCATAGCAAGAAAATTTGTGCAAGAAGTGTTTAGATTGCATGGGATTCCTGAGAAGATTATCTCGAATAGGATGCACGAGTCACTTCTAGGTTTTGGAAAACCTTGTTTTCTACACTAGGGACTCAATTGAATATAAGCTCAACATATCATCTGAAAACAAATGGAAAAACTGAAAGGGTGAATCAAGTATTAGAAGGCCTGCTTAGAATGTATTGCATGGATTAGTAGTACAAGTGGGAAGACTACTTTCTTTTAGTAGAGTTTTCCTACAACAATTCTTACCATCAATAATAAAGATGGCTCCTTTCAAAGCATAATACGAGTGAAAGTGTAGAACTCCTATAAGTTGGGATAGACTCGAGGATAGGGTGAGTCTTGGGCTAGAGATGTTAGCGGAAATGGAAGAGCAAGTGAAAATTGTTAAGCAAAGGTTGGCTGAAACTAACGATCGAAAAAAAAGCTATGCTGATGCAAAAAGAGTGCCCCAAAATTTTTCCGTAGGTGAAAAAGTATTGTTGAGAGTGAAACCTCACAAAAGCTCCATTAAGTTTGGGAAATATTCTAAGTTAGCCCCATGTTATGTAGGACCTTTTGAAATTCTTGAGGAAGTGAATCCAATAGCCTATCAAATAACATTGCCACCAACTCTTTCCAAAATGCATAATGTCTTCCATGTGTCCTACCTAAAGAAGTATATAACTGGTGATAATCATGTGATTGATTGGACTGCTTTACAGGTACAAGATTGACAAGCTATCATTAGGTCCTATCTCTTTAGTTGAAAATGCATCAATTGTATCAACTGGGTAGTGTTTGAAGGCTATATGCAATAGAAGACATCCTGAAGATCTCTCTCAGATTTTCTAAGTGTTTGGAATAGCCGAAGTGAGACTTTAAACTAAGAGGCCACTATACTAGAAAGAATGAAATCATTTACCTAGAAAGCTTGAAATAACTAAACTACAAAGCAGGAGATTAGTAATCTAAAAAGCATAACAATTAAACTAGAAAGCATGGAGTTAATTGTTAAGTTTGTTACCCGTTGTTAGTTAGATGTTTCATATTTTCTTTACAAGCATTTCCTCTTCAGCAATTTACACACTTCTCCCAGAGGGTGGAAACAAGGGCTTTCAGAAAATGACATTCAATCACGTTGCAAATTTAGCTCAGATCACATACACTTTGTAACACTAAGATTACTCCATGCAAAATGATTCCATTCACAATACTAACAACTGAGAATGAGATGGGAAAAAATTGCTTTATTCATATTGAAATTATATCTCAGAAACATAGCTTAAGAATGCATTATGACAACATAATGATATCTCTCTTTGTGTATTGCTTCTGATGATTACATATTTATAAAAAAATAGCTAACAAAATCCTATATTTCAGATTGTAAAGATTACCACTGAAAAATTATTTAACTGAATTAAAAAAATTAACAGACTTAAAGTCCACTACATAAAGCATTAAAGGGCTCGAGATGAGCCATAAAGTCTTTAAACTAAAAATAATAGAAAACTTCTAGAACTCAGTCCACTATGCATTCCTTTAAAGTTTCGGCGCCTATTCTTCTGGAGCTTTTCTTCAATCATGTTGAGGTCTACATTGAATCCATTTGGCTGGCATGATGACCGATTACTCTTATTAACCTGTACAATACTTAGAAACTAAACCATTATGTCAGTGCGGGTTACCTTATTTCAATTAATTTCAAGAAATAAAGTTTATACATTTTTTCACAGAAAGCAAGCAATTATTAATCCTAAAGACAATTAATTGGCAAGGTAAAGGCGTCTGGAAGATGTGACGTAAGGTATTTAGTTCATTATATTGATGAGGTTATTTTTACCTCATCAAGGATCCCAAAGTGGTAACACTCGAGCCCGTAAAGGTTCTTGGAACATGTAAGATTCGCTTGCGTAATAGGGAGGTTTTGCAGTGCAAAGTCCAGTGGGACCAGTATGTAGAGGATTCAACCACTTGGGAGGATTATGTTGAGATTCAACAAAAGTTTCCTCATGTTTTAGATGCTTTTGAGAATGCTTAAAACAATATGTTGATTGTTTGTTTTTTTTTATGTTGCTACATAAAATCATTGGGGATGATGATTCACAAGAGGGGGGGAGTATGTTACACCCCAATTGCGTTATTACTATTTACTATTACTATGTAGGGTAAATATGAATGTAATGTGAATTTTGAGGATGAATAAATTATACTTGCACTTTATTTTCAATGCATTATGAATGAATGCTATCTCATTTAATTTTATGTGATGAAATGCATATATGAGAAGTGTATGGTTATTATTTCGATATTCTAACTTTGGAGATATATTATGAGAAATGTATGTTTTTTCTAACAACTAACTACCATGTGCACATGTTAGTGGATGCAGGTATATGTTCAATTCCTGTAGGTGAAGGGGAAGTATCACTCAGGAGAAGGTCTTGGTTAGGTAACTAGTAACGTAACCTATCTGAGCTTACACACACCACAGTAGAGTAATTAAGTCAGGTCATTATGTGGGAAGTTGGTAAGTCATCCTTAGTTGATGTGTCTGCATAAGTGAGAGTCTTGTTTACTATTGAAATGTATTATTGGGAAATGTTTATTTGTTTGGGCTTATGAGTTCTTTCTTGTATTACTACGTTTGTATTGATGAGTAGGACGTATGTGGGGTATGTGTATATATATATATACACATGCATGTCAATTGGATCTAACGACATGTATATGTATATGTAAAGATATACCACACGTAGGTACTTATCAATGCAATAGTAAATGTGTATGGCTATTATGTGAATCGAATGTGTATATATATATATTGATAATACTATGTGATTACTATCTTGCTTATACTTGTTTCTATATCGAATGTATCCATACATAGTTAGCATATGATATATATATATATATATTAACATATATATAATATACATTGATATTTATATGCATATGATATATATATATATATATATATATTAACATATATATAGATATACATTGATATTTATATATATGCATATGTGATATTATATATATATTAATATATATTTAAATATTATCACTTGCATGGAAATTGACTATCATTAATAATGATAGAGGCTGATTATTTAACTTAATCAAAGGCCGATTATATGTTATTTATGACTGTGCTTTAAGAGACTGAGTATTACTCATGCTGCGACACATAAAGGAACAAGTATATTGCAAAGTAATTCATAGCTTTAAGTCGATATGTGGAGGAGACTTAGTTGATGCCTTGTTTGGGAATAACTTTGACTTAGTAAACTCTTTAAATGCCTTGTCATTTGGTAATTATCAAACAACAAATTAAGAGCATGTACAACAAGTCGTTGACTTGGTCAATCTATTAAATGGAAAGAGTCGAATCACTTGAGACTAAGTCGATTTGGTCTATGTGTTATATATTTGATATTGACTGATTCAAATATAAAGTTAACCACACCAACTATTTGGAAGAGCTATTTATCTTGGTGCCACCTTATGAATCCTATCCACTATTGATGTTGATTGTGAAGAAAATTCAAATTGCATCTTTTTCATCACGTGCTTATTTGAAATAGTCTCTTACTGTTGTCATCTAGAGAGATCAACCTGTAGCTTGTTTTAGCTGAGTATGTGCTTATATGTGCGCTACATTTTAGTTGTGATGATTGTGAGATGTTTTTCATGGTCATTGCTATCAGAACTCATGCCTAATATGTAGGCCGAGTGGTCTCCAATCTGCTGTATAAATAGCAAAGCATGTTCACTTGTTTGCGACACATACCTTATTCATTTTTGCCTAGAATTTTTATGTGCATTAGCTCTGCATTATTATCTGCTTAATTCTATTATATTCTATGTGTGAGAGAGTTCTAAGTGGCTGTGAGAGTATAGTATATTGTGAGAAGTATTTTATCAACTTGTGAGTTAGAGGTTATTGTGACTTTGTTGGAGGGATAAAAATTGAGCTAGTTGCTGTTCTGGGAGAGCTATGCTGCAAACAGTTAATTGGATAGCTTATTACAGGCACGAGGATAATCTTGCTTTATTTGTCTTAGCATTTGAAATATTGTTTCTTGATTGTTTTAACTAGTCTTTTATGGTTAATTGCATTAGGGAAAAGTAGTGTTTACTTTGAAAGAAAGTAGAAGCTGTTTATTCTGTATGTGAAATACTTGTATTTACTCCATTATAGGAGAGATTGTTTTTCAAAGGTATTAATATACTAGATATGATTAAGCAAGGGTAGCTTAAGGGTTACTCATATCTAGTTATTTTTTTTATGCTAGATAGCTAGTAGGTTACTCTTGGGATTGTTGTCCATTGAAGGGAGGGAACTAGTACTTTTGCTTAGTGAGTAGAGATACCTTAAGTTTGTGTCAAAAGTTGATAGGTTAATTTTGGGGTTTAATTTTACCCATGGGAGGGATTACCTATGCATAGATTATGATGGCCTTAAGTCAAAATGAGCTTAATATGTGTAAGTGAATGGTAGACCTTCACTCGAAGTACTGAGTGAGAACACTTTGGCCAAAGTAGTTGGATTTCTTGGGGCTCTACTGACAGTTCACCGTGTCCATTTAAATGCATGATAGTTACCAAGTTAGAGTTATAAAACCTAGTCATGTAGGGCACACCACTAAGCTCAGTGTGGTTTTTCCTACAAGGTTACCCAAGCAAGCTCTTCATCAAAGGGTAGGGCCATCTATCATTGATAGATGTGCGGGGGACCACATATGAGTTCATGGTTGGCATAAAAGCACTTGAGTAATGCTTCTCCTCCTCAGCAGGTGACAAAAGACCAAGGTTTTGAAAGGAGGATTCCTAGAATATCTATATCTTATGCTTTGAAGCTCGGTGGAGTTGTGTTTGTATTTGTGTACATTCTGGGAATACTGTAACTTGTGAATTTATTGTATTGGAATGGAATCCTTATTGTATATTGTTCTAGCATCTTTGCTCATATGTTATCAATAAAGATTTTTTTTTTTATTGCAATGGCTTGTTACATAGTTTATTTACCCGCATAATGAAAACTTAGGAAATTTTTACTTCATAGAAGGGTTTACATGTTACACAACATGCCAGTCCTCTAGCATAGAGCTAGTCGGGGAAGTATTTAGGGAGTCTAGAGTTCCACCTCATATTTGTCAGGATTGTGGGTCAACCTATGGTTATGAAGTCATTCATAGTCAGGACGCAGGTGCGTAAGGTACATTTGCAGCTGATTAGATGGCGATGACATATGCCCTCCTTTATGAGGCATTCGACTTTGATAGTCAAGTAAATGTTAGCAAGTTCATTAAATTTTTTTGAAATGCAAGATTAACTAAATTAGTTTAATGATTATAATGAAATTTCAGGGTCATAGCATTCACTTTGTTTTCAATGGTCCTACACCTCCCTATTACACGATCACATGTATTGCGGAGGTATGCAACTAGTAAATAATTATAAATATTGCATGTGAATAACATTGTTATATGAATGGTATTATTATATCTCATTTTGGATGTTGAATAGGTTAATCTTGGATCTTCAATGATAACACCTCCCAGTGGAGGTGGACATCAAAATTTCACTCTAGTAATATAGACTATACATTGTATTTCATAATTGAATTTAATGTTTAATGACTTGAAGGTTCTAAATATTTTGTAAGTATGCTTTTTAATTTTTAATTAATTTGATTTCAAGTTGTTATATACTTCATAATCTATGAATTTTATTTTTTCATGTTGTTGATGTAAAAAAATATAGGCTAGTGGCATCACTAGCTTTTAGCATACCATTTCACTCTTATCCTCCTAGCTGTCATCACTAGCATACCATTTCAATAATATATGAATAATGTTTTATTTTCAAATATTGCAAGCAGAGATTCCTCCTGATGTTGATAGGGTAATGGAGCATGGTGTATTTACTACAATAGAAATATCAATACCTTTGATGGGGGTATGAGGTAGATTAGTAAATTTCAAATTACATTCGTTGTTATAATCGTTTATTATTGAAAAATAAAATGATTATTGATTTGTAGTTTAATTTCTATCTGGATGGTTTCTATAAGACTTTAGAACACCACCACTTGAGCATGTCATTGTTGTGGACGAGGAGAGAGATCATTTGGAGGTGGTAATTGATTTTTTTATAAATATTTCATTTTTTATAATGTAATTTCTATATATTAAAATGTCTATACTTTTGATTGTATAGGTATGACTCCAAGAATTAAATAGGAGGACTAGCCCTCAAGTTTGAAGTAGACCACTGACATACACATCTCCATCCCCCCGATGATCAAAGACTACTTGTGATCAGTTTTCTTCACCTAGAGGGAAATGCTGATTTATTGGGGTCTTTTGTTGTATGCATATATGACAATTTTGTATATATGTTATACTTATATCGACATATATTGATGTATGCCTATATGGCTATTTGGTTAATACATATATTTTTTTATTGATGGTGTCCATATTTGCATTATAAATCCAAGCTCCAATGGATATTTGTAGATGGTTTACTTCAAATATTTAAAGTTTGAACAATTATAAAGTAAATATGAACTATTGGGTAAATTGAAAACCTAGCCATGTCATAATTGAAATCATCAATCACATGAATATAATAATGCATGATGCAATATAACACCTAGGTCTCTCTACCACTACACATCTAAGCCCATACTCTCTAGGATCATTGTAACATGGTAAGGAAATTCATGTAATTATACAATGCACTTTCAAGTATGCAACTAAAAAGAACAATAAATTATTACAAGTGACCTCATACCTCTAGAAGTTTGTGATATAATTCTTGGAAGACATCTACCAAAACACAATCAAATCCAAAAATTTTAGCACTACTTGATGGATTGTGGAAACTTGATATCTTTAAGACATCTACCATTCCAAACCCCAATAGTGGATGCTATGAATCAAAAGATAATATTTTGACCTCAACAAGTCTAAATTATAAGAAAAAATAACTGGTCTCTACTAAACAATGTTACAACATTGATAATATATAAAAAATCCCGCTTCTTATTGTCTACTTAGAGATGTTGCATAGGCAAGCTCACAAGCAATAGCATTGCTCACTCATGCATCTTCTCTATCACAACAATAGATGCTTGAAAATGTACTATTATAGGATGAAGATGTCTTTATAAATTGCAAAAGTATTCCAAAAAAAATTTATGGTACAAAATTAAACCAAGTGGTTATTGAATTCAATTTCTGAAATAGATCATTGTATCTGTAGACACGTAAAATATACTGATTGACATTACACGCTTGATCCTGATTACTAACATCATTTCCACCTGAATCACCTTCTTAATCTTATCATCACTCTTCGTCCCTTAATTAAATAAATCATTATTTATCTGATTAAGTCTTTCTCTTTTGTTAATTAAATTAATCAATTTGATTTAATTAACCCTAGGTCTCTATTTAATTAAATAATTCATTTTATTTGATTAAATCTTTAAAGTCATCTTATTAAATTAAATAAATTAAACCTTTATCTAATTTAATCTAACCATCATCCACTTTAGTTCAATAAATCAACATCTTTATTTAACCAAGTCTAAATCATTCTCCTCTTAGCTTTGATTTGTTTAAATCCTAAAATCTAAGTCAAAATTGTCAAATCACCTAACCTCCTCTTATTTAATCAAATCCTGATTAAATCTAATCTTAATCCATGTCACATCCTTTAGCTTTTTCCACTTGCACATGAAAATACATTTAATTCATTTATTAAATCTCTATTTTCTCTCAACTTGGCATCTTTAGAGGAATATTCTTCCAAATTTGAAATCCCTCCAAGTGGATTTGTCCTTCCAACAATACATTCATTCCTTCTTACATGTCTTTGTGCATTGATCCAAGTGGCATTTAAGTCATTCTTTTTCCCTCTTACATATCATTTCACTATTATCAAATTCCACCTAATTGCATTTATAGGCACATTCATCAAAATGTGCACATCCTTTGCCCATTCACATCTTGACAAGTGGCACTTGCCCATTGGGTGTTGAATGATCCCACATTCATCCCATTTTGCATTTCTCCATCTTGTATTTCTATAAATAAGGGGTTTCTCTCCTCATTTTGATCATCCACAATTTGAGCAAGTTTACTATACTCAATTTTATCCTCAAGCATATCTATTTTCATCAATTTTATCAAAGTCTTAGCTAGGTTATGTAGATTTTTCATCATGGAGCTCAAGTGAATTTTCAACAAAGTGGATCAACCTTCATCACTCATCAACATTGCATCATAGGAGTTGGGAAAGGGCCAATTTTCACATCAAATTGGCACCAATTCCCCCACGGGATCAAGAGTTTTCTTGCTTAATTAGGATTTCATTGCTTTCTCATTGTGTTCTTCAATTTTATTTCCTATTTTGAATATTGTTAATGGATTTCATGGGGAATCTTGATTCTTACTTGCATTTGATCAAATAATGTGTTTGTTTCTTGTGTTTTGCAGGTGTTAGGATTGGGGTTCTACATTTGGCGCTAGAAGGAGGGAAAATCTCAAGTTTTAATCATATTTTTTAACAAAATTATGTGTTTTTCTTTGTTTTTTGGTGTCTACAAGGAACTACACTGATATTAGTCTAGCGGCACTGTACAACGCAGCTACCAGTCTAGCGGTGCCATACAATGACGCTTCAAATTGCAAACCACACTGCTCAGTCTTTCCCACCCAGAATTCAAATTTCTTAACTCCACCGCTGGGTCAGTTTTCGGTCGCTAAAATCCTCAAACTCGAAATAGTGCCGCTAAGCAAAACTCCGCTGCAATCACACTCTCTGGTCTTATTGTAGAGCCCCGCTGTCTGAAAAGTGATGCTATACAATGCCATTGAATTCCTCAAACTACGTCGCCTGTGCAGACTGTGCCGCTGGAGTGAAGTAAAAAGTTTTAGATAACTCAATTTCAAAATGTGCTTTTTTATTTTGGTTATTTTAGGTTGTTAACTGGTTTTTCTAACCTCTGTTTTGCAGGCTGGTCTAATCAAGGTGAAGAAGGGAAATCAAGTTGAAGGTTTCATAATGACATCATCATCTCATTACATCAAGTGTTTTTGAACACTTTAGTGTTTTCTTAACACTTTTGGAGAATTGATAATCTCTCTTAAGGATTTTTTTTATCTTTCATGCTCTTAGGATATACTAAATTTCTTTTGGGCACCAAAAAGAACACTACAAAAGCTTTTAATTTTTGCTACAAAAGGCTTAAAAAGAACTTTAGGCAAATATACTAGATTTTGTTTGAGGTTAACAATTGAACAATCAAAATATCACACTTCCTTTGATGCTTAAAAAGAAGTCACTATTGCTTTGAAAGGATAAAATGAACATGTGCTTATTTTTCTTGTAATACTTACGCAAAATAATACCATCAAAAAGATGTATGTGCTTCTCTCGTGCCTCACGGTGATCTTGAGAATCAAAAGGCTTTTTGGTGATCTTAAGTTGGGTAAAGAGATTGCCTCCATATTTTATTTGGGATTAAAAATTGAACAAATCTTGTGAGTGTGAGTGGAGCGTATTGCATACATTCTCTCTCTATGTTTCGCAACAAGGATTGACTGAGTAACATATATGTTTTCTCTCTTTTGTTTATCTTGGAGGGCCTACCTTATGGGAAAAAGTAATCACCCAAGGGAATGACCCAACTGGGAACACGCTAAAGCCAAGCGACTTCCACCCAAGATATAAGTGTGGATATTGGAGGAAAGGCCAATATCATGAGGATGGTTCCAATAAGAAGGGAATCAATGGTCTCTCGCTGCATGGATTATCCCCCACAAACAAAATGCCCGCATTAAAACCCTTGTTTAGAAAATGCCAAAATCCTTGATCTATTTGTTGGTGCAAGAACGGTCATTCTGAAGCCGCCCCATACTTTTACGACTTTTAGTAGAGATGGAAAGTATGCCATGGGAGTTTCATGGGTATTGATGCTTGGATGCCCCATATAAGTGAGTGCAGTGGAGGGGAGTCAGTGGGGTCAAACATCTAACCATCCGCTAAAAGTAGGCGTAGTTGGACTTGTCCAAGTAGGGATTCAATAAATACAGTCTTTCATATCCATAGGGTTGTACTTGTTCTTGGAAACAAAACACTTTGCTTGTTCATAAATATTTGGAAAAACAAACATTCAACATTATCATTAAAATTTCAAAACCCTTGAGGAAGCAAATACCATTGACAAAATTCAAGTGTTATTGCTTACCCTTGGGATTTTATCCTTAGAGGTTTCTAAACATTTGAATTTATATCTCAATTTGCTTACTAAAGTCAACAATGGGTAACTTTTTCCTTGATTTCATCAAAGTTCCACATTATGTACTTTGTGGGATGAGAAGAAGTTAAGACAATGGACATCTAGTTTCAAAAGCTAATCAATAATTGTTTTTGGTAAAAATAAGTCACTAAGCAAAGCTAAGAACAATTGAACCCCACACATGTGTCTCAAATGATTTCACGTAAGATCAAAATCCATAAATCAAAGTCAAAATCTCTTAGTCCAGAAGATTATCAAAAGCATCTCTCAATGCTCTACGAATTCAGACAAAGATTGCTTTTGAACTTTTACAGAAGAGCTTCAAGAAACAATCCCAATTTGTACTCATTCTATTATTGTCAAAATCCAAATCTTTTTCAGGAATTTGTGCATCTTGTTTAGAGTAACGTTTGTTCTTCAAAACCAAGGTCTCGTAAACAAGAGTCCTTTTAGGTACACATAGGATCAAATCAAAACCTCCATTCATCTTTCAAACATCAAACCAAAGTCATCTCACCAACAACTCTTGAAAATATTGAAATCATCCTTCATGCTATACTTTTTGGAAAATCCATGAATCAAAATCCTTGGAACAAATAAAAATCCTTGAAACAAATCAAAATCCTTGAATCAAACATCAAAATCATCTTGTTTAGCTAGGTATATGTAGATGTATCCTTCTCCATATTCTTAGTTGAATTATCATCAAATCACCTTGTTTAGCGAGGTATATGTAGATGCATCCTTCTCCATATGCTTAGTTGAATTATCATCTTGTTTGGTTAGGTGTGGGTAGATGCATCCTTCTCCCTACACTTAGTCAAATTATCATCTTGTGAGAAAGTCTATCCCATAGATAAAATCCAACATCTTGGGATCTATTTGTTCATTATCCAAAATCAAAACAATCCAAAACCAAATCAAGGTCAAATCAAAATCCAAGAATCCAAAAAATCAAAGAATCCAAAATCAAAATCCAAAACAAATCCAAGAATCCAAAAAAGTCCCAAAAGTCTAGCATTCCCTCAAGATCTTCTAAGAGTTCAATCATCAATATCATTCATCTTTCACACATTTTATCATCACACCTTTGATCCTTAAATCATCCTAAATTTTCTCTTTTGTGCCTAAAGATAGATCAATCCAAAGAATTAAAGATTCATCTCCCACATTCTTGAAAATTGATCCCTATTTTATAGTGCAAATTAGATTACAACACAAGAGGAACATGGAAGCCAACAAAGAAACATCAAATTCAAGTGACCTAAGTCAAACCAAATCCGAAATGAATCTTGTTGGATCAAGTAATCCCCTAACTAATCTTCCACTACCATCACAAAATCTTCAAGAGGAAGGTCAAGTAGAGGACATCACAAACAATGCTGTTGGTATGACTTAAGATGAGATCACTGAGATGGTTCAAAATCCCAAGAATCATAGAATCATTAATATCACGATGAAGCTCCATCCCTCACAATACATGCTTGAACTAGCAAAACAAGGGGCTAAACTCCCTTCTGATTACGATGTGAGAACCATTATGGAATAACCTCTTGGGGTCATGCCCCCAACACCATTCACACCTCCAACATCATCCACACTCCCCATTGCATCAACACCCCCATTCCAAAGCATTAATCAACCCATCCCCCAAATTACATCATCCATTGCTCCAACTCAACGCATTGTTAACAAGGGGAGCACATTTCTTAATGCATTATAAACACACCCCCTTGTGAATAATCAAGATTTGGATGCAAACACTATATTGGGTCAATCCATTCCCCAAAATCTATTACATTCATATGTCCCTCTCACCTTTCATGATCCCAATGACCCATCATCATCATCATTTCACGTAACACCTCAAACCTCTCTCCCTATGACCTTGCAAGGAGAAGGTGACCTATTTGGACCAAGGGGCATCTTCGACTTGTCATCTTTATCATTTCCCTAAGGGAGTATGCCAATCGCTTTCCCACCACTCGCACCCTTTCCATTAAAATCCGTATCCCCTCTTGGTTTGGGGCTACCTCCGTTACCACCGCTCATTCAAAACAACCCCCCAATCATCACTCAAAGCATCATACCAAATCCGCCCATCTTACCATCAATATCACAACAATAGATGGTAACTATCCCCATAACCAACACATCATCTATCATCCCTCAAAACATGGTCTCTCAAGGACCAAGCATATCAATCACACCATCCACTACCCAAATTCCCATCACCAATACAATGGTACCTCTCATCATGAACACCATCCCGAATCTTCCGCCACCACCACCACCACCACAATCAAACACACTAAATCAATACAACATCGTGTTGCAAGCAGCTCAACAAGCTGCCTACCAAAAAGAACTTTAGCAAATGCAAAATCAACAAGCTGCACAACTAGCTGCTCAGCAAGTTGCTTAAGCTTCTCAAGCTGCCCAAGCCACACCACTAGCCCAACAAGCACAACAAGCACAAGCCCAAGCTTTATTGAAACAAAAAAAACAAAAATCTACTCAAGTTGCACAAGTTTCCTAGGTTGCACAGGTTGCACAAAAGGCTCAAGCACAAGCTCAAGCTCAGTCGCAAGCCCAATACCAAGCTCAACAAGCGCAAGCACAAGCACAACATCTCGCACAAAAACAAGCAGTCCAACAACAAGCATACCGGCAAGCGCTAAAGCAATACCAAGAACAACAAGAAGTAGCCCAACTAGCACAACAACAACAAGCGTTGTTGGCACAATAACAACAAGAAGAAGAAGCTCAACAACAAGCACTATTAGCGCACCATCAACAAGACCAACAACAAGCGCTTTTGGTACAACAACAGTTACAAGCATATTTGGCACAACAACACATGCAAACACCATCCACCAATACATCCAACATCCCACCTATCACTCAAACACCCCCATCACTCCAAAACACATTCACTCCCTCCTTGATCCGCAAGATGATGTGACAGTGCAAATCAAATTGCTTTCATAGCAAGTGCTTGATCTTCAGTCAGGGAAAACCACAAAAAACACCTAGCAACTTGTGTCCTTATCTGTTTGATAGGAGTACCTCTCATCACAAACATGTATCACCACGTATGACCAATTGATCTCCAAGGTGCTTAACATTGAACGAGCCCTTATTGCACAAGGAGGGACACCCGCATATCCTGAACAACAAAACAATCGCCCATCCACTAGCTATAACGACAAACCTCACACATGGGCGAGAGAAAAAAATATTACCAACGATGGTGTTGTTGATGCCAAAGTTGTCATCAGTGCCCCTCGACAAAACACACCAACACCCCAACAACAACCCAAAAACAACAATCAAAACAATCATCAAGCTAACACGGTGACACAACAACCCAACAATCAAATAATCAACAATATGAATGATCAAAGGGGAGCACCCTAGTGAAAAAAAAACTCCCCCAGGTGAAAGTACACATCCCTTAGGGAACCAGCTGAATCCATCATGAAAAGGCCAGTGGTAGAAAAACTCATCATAATCCCCACCTATGACAACTATCAAGAGCCCTTGGTGAAACTACCGTGGTACAATGAAAATAATCTTTGTGAATTCCACAAGATCAAGGGACACACAATTTCCAATTGTATGAGGTTGAAAAACATAATTCAAGACCTCGTTGATGATAAAATCATAAATGTGGAATAGTTAGCGGGAAATCAAAATCTCAAAAGCTACATGAATTCGATGCCCAATCATAACAACAAAGGGAACAATAACAATGATAAAGGAAAGGGTAGCTTCAAAAGTGTGAATCATGTGTACGACCATGCCATTGCATCCCTAGATGAGTATTGTATTGTCATCACCATCAAAGGAGCCCAAGCTGATTGTGGAGTCACCACAAGAGGCAAAAAAATCACCATCGCAGGGTCATCTCAGCCTCCTAGAGCACCCACTTCCAACCTGGGATCCATTCCCAGTGGCTATAATTTTCTTGACCAATTGAAAAGAACCCCAGCTCAGATATCCATCATGGAGTTACTGAAGATTTCATTTGCCCACAAAAAGATCCTTGAAGAAGCATTGGCTTCATCCACTGTCTCTGCGGATCTTGATGCTGAACAATTCCAAGCTATGGTTGGAAACATCATTACCCCAAATCTTCTTACATTCTTCAGTCAAGACTTTCCCGCTCAACCATCTCACAATTGTGCACTCCATCTGGAGGTCCTGGTGCATAAGAACAAAGTCAAGAGGATCTTGGTGGATGGAGGTGTAGGTTTAAACATTTGTTCCCTCAAGCTCATAAAGAATCTAGGAATCTTAGAAGATTCCATTGAAAAAGGAAAAGGCATCACAATCATGGCTTATGATGATCAAGAAAGAGTGTCTCAGTGCACTATTCAACTCCCCATTCAAGTAGGGCGACCAATTATGGAAACTACCTGTTAGGTCCCAGAGCTCGATTTGCCTTACAACATTCCCCCGGGACGTCCATGGATCCATGGGATGCAAGCATGAGCATCAAATTTCCACCAATGTGTCAAGTTCACATACCAAGGACAAGAGGTCACTATCCATGGGGATCATGAGCCTTTCTCCTACTGCAAGAGCTTAGAAGCAAAATATTACAAAATCCCCCAAGTGCCTAAAAATTATGAAGGCCCATCAACTCCATACATTGACCCAACTACTCTCGCCTCCACTTCTGTGACAAAGACACCAACGATCCCCACAATCTTTGATATTAAGGTCATTATCCAAGAAAATGGGTGTGGAAATCATAAAATTCCAAAAAATTCTTTTGTGGTAGGAGAGTTACCACAATCTCCCGGGTCATGAGGAGGACCACAATCAAAAGATGCTTCCTCATCCCAAACATTCATAACAAAATCTTCCAACTTCAGAAGTTGGGGGGATCTCGGCTGGGAAGTAATAGAAGAGGACCCATCCCATCTCTTGTACCAAGACAATAGACTGACAACTGACTTACCTATGGATGATAGCAGTAAAGGATTACAAATGATGCTCGCCATGGGCTATGACAAAAACTAGAGGCTTGGAGAAAATGACAATGGGCTTCTAGTACCCATCATTCCTGAGACGCGAATGAGAAATATTGGCCTTGGATGTACCCCTCTGAGTATAACCATACATGGACGAGGTCCCCCAGTCAAAGCAGTCAAAACTCCTTAGCAAATGACAACCACCCTTCAATTACCCGTATCCACTAGTCTACCCTTAGAAAATTTCACATTTGACATAACCGATGTTTGGAGTAGTAGTGATGAGGAAGATACCATAACTGACTTACCTAGGCTTTTTGAGAATTCCTCTATCCTCATGATTAGTACCGTGTCATTTGAGTTAACCAGTGAAACCCATGAAATCAACCTAGTCTATCCCCAACTCATCGATTACAACCAACGAGGACCACCAATTCTAGACACTTTTGAAAATGCTGAAGTGCTCTCAGAATTCATGGGACTATAGAAAACGGTACCATGCGGAGATCACAAGGATCGGTTTGATATCATTCTAGACACATAAGCTTACTATGGGGAGACGATTGAATCCTTTAGTCGCAAAAGCAAAAACTTGAGAATAATCTCAAGGTCTTTGAGTGAAAACCACACTATGGCACTCTTTGACCCTAAAATAGTAAAAACAAAGGACGTATCCAATGGTGAAAACCTCTCTGAGGCACCCGAGGATGAAGGATTCAATCTCCCCCTTAGTGCTCTACATTAGGAAAAGTCAACAGTTCTAGCCAAAAAGTGCAATCCAATCAACTTGCGAACATAGGAAACTCCGCATATCACATTTTATGCTGAATCGTTGATGACAAAAGAATACAGAAGAATAGGAGCTCCTAGCTACCTTCTTAAGGGAGATAAAAGTTAACTTTGCATGGAGCTATGCCGACACATTACCCGGGCTTGATCCAAAGATTATGGTCCACCATCTAGCAGTTTACCCCCAAGCAAAGCCTATCAAATAGAAACTCAGAAAAATGCATCCTCGGATAGCCTTTTTAGTCAAAATGGAATTGAAAAAGCTACTTGATGTATTCATATGACCAATCGACTATCTAGAGTGGGTATCAAATCTGGTTCCTATTTCAAAACCCGATGGAGGCATCCGTATATGCACAAATTTTAGAGACCTGAACAAGGCATGTCCCAAAGATGACTTCCTGCTTCCCAACATTGGTATGATTGTAAATATGACTGCGGGACATGAGATGCTTTCACTAATGGATGGATTCTCTGGGTATAACCAAATCATGATAGCCAAAGAAGATCAACACAAAATAACTTTTACTTGTCCATGGGGGACATATTGCTGGAACATGATGCCGTTTGGACTAAAGAACATTGGAGCAACATATCAGAGAGCCATGACCTTAATATTTCATGACATGATCCATAAGACTATGGAAGATTATGTTGATGACATATTGGAAAAATATAGAAAGAGAAGAGACCACATAGCAGCATTAAGTGCCATCTTCGACAGACTGGAGGAATACAAGGTTGACCTTAATCTAAAGAAGTGTGTCTTCGGCATACAATTAGGGAAACTGTTGGGATACATTGTTTCTATGAGAGGAATTGAAATAGATCCCTCTAAGGTAAAGGAAATCCTCAAGATGGAGGCACCTAAGACTTTGAAGCAACTAAGAGGCCTACAAGGCAGACTCCAGTTGATCCGCCGGTTCATAGCTCAATTAGCAGACAAATCAATCCCATATTCTCACCTAATCCAAAGGGGGGTAGTGTACAAATGGGATGACATGTGTGATTAGGCCTTTAACAAAATCAAAGATTATTTTATCACATCTCCATTGCTTATGCTACCAATCCCAAGAAAGCCTCTAATACTCTACATATCAGCAACAACAGTAGTTCTCAGTGCTCTCCTAACTCAACATGATGAAAATGGAATAGAGAGGGCTATCTACTACATCAGTCGAACCATGGTAGGGCATGAGTTAAATTATTCCTTCATCGAAAAAGCTTGTCTAACAATGGTGTTTGCCTCATAGAAGTTCATACACCACATGTTGACACACAAAATCAAACTCATTGCTAAGATAGACCCACTCAACTATCTACTTTCCAAGGTGGTACTCATAGGAAGGATGGCCAAGTGGCTCATGATCCTATAAAAACATGACATTGAGTACATGGAATGTAAGGCCATCAAAGGGAAAGCTATTGTAGACCAATTGGAAGAAGCACCAATGTACTTAGAGAATCCGCTCATTTCAGAGTTCCTCGATGAATCCATCTTCAACTTAAGCATAGCAGACCACTGGAAGTTGTACTTGATGGTTCCTACACACAACATGGATCAGGAGATGAAATATTTTTCATCATTGCACAGGGAGACTACATACCAAGATCCTACAAGTTGGAATTTCCTTGCACAAACAATATCGCAGAATATGAGGCTCTAACCATAGGACTCAGAATAGTAGTGCAATGGCATATCATGGCTCTCAAGGTATATGGAGATTCACAGATAATAATCAATCAAGTGAATGACGAGTATCAGACTAAAGATGACAAGCTAACTCAATACAATAAATTGGTGGAAAGTCTTAAGGAGTCCTTTATTGAGATCACATTCAAGCAGATACCTAGAGAAAAAAACAGAGCAACAAATGCGATGGTGACAATTGGATCCCTATTGGATATCCCTCACAATGTCCCAAAACATGAATTCTTGGTAGAGCAGCTTCTCATGTCTGCATTCGAGGTACCAAAGTCAGAATTAGTGTGTGAAATCGTTGGTCCTGGTGATCCTTGGTACCACGACATATACACTTATCTAAGAACAAGAGTCCTCCCAGCTGCCATAACCTCAAACCTTAAGAAAATATTTGTCAAGAAAGCATCTTGGTTTGTCATCCTAGGAAATTCCTTTTATCGTAGGAGCATAGAAAGAACCCTATTACGCTGCTTAAACGCTGAGGAGGAATTGACTGCCTTAACTGAGGTGCATAACAGTATTTGTGGTTCACACTCAAGTGAAATGACCTTGGCCAATAAGTTGCTAAGGATGGGGTACAATTGGCCTACTATGGAAAGAGAAGCACATGACTATGTCAGAAGGTGTCTACAATGTCAACATCATGGGGACCTCATCCATGCACCAGCTCAAGAACTCCATCCTATTGTCACACCCTAGCCCTTTTCATAGTGGGGGTTCGATCTCATTGGAAAAATCACCCCCACCTCATCCAGTGGTCACAAGTTTATGATTACCGCCATTGAGTACTTCACCAAGTGGGCGAAAGCCATCCCCATGACATACATCACTAGAAAGCAGATATCAAAGTTCATCCTGAACTATTTAATATGCCGCTATGGTGTCC
Organism: Sequoia sempervirens; assembly: GCA_007258455.2. Classification (NCBI taxonomy): domain Eukaryota; kingdom Viridiplantae; phylum Streptophyta; class Pinopsida; order Cupressales; family Cupressaceae; genus Sequoia; species Sequoia sempervirens. The sequence continues at coordinate 143,975,893 of VDFB02358134.1, forward strand.
CACAAGCTATTATCTTAGATAATGGGACACCATACAAAAATCAGGATGTTCGTGACCTTTGTGACAAATTCAAAATCCAACATCGCTTTTCCACTCCATATTATCCCCAAGAAAATGGCCAAGCAGAAGCCACCAATAAAACTATTTTGAAGATCCTCAAGAAAATAGTCAATGACGTAGGTCGTGACTGGCATCTGCAACTAAATCCCACTCTCTGGGCCTATCAAACCAACATCCACACACCCATAGGTGCCACCCCATTCTCCTTGGTCTATGGATAAGAAGCCATATTACCCATCGAGATCAAGCTCCTGTCACTGAGAATATCACTGCAGAACCTCATCACAAATGAAGAATACCGAGTATCAAGACTGAATGATCTAGAACTGTTGGATGAGCGGCGTATGGAGGCTTTAAATCATTTTCAAGTCTATCAGAACTGACTCAGAAGGAGTTATAACAAGAAGATCAAGATTCAGACGTTCCAAGTTGGAGAATTGGTGCTGAAGGAAAATCAGAAGAACGTTCCAAATCCAAACGGCAAAGGAAAATTTGAACCCAATTGGTTGGGAACATTTATCATCATAGTGACCTACAAGTTAGGGGCATATCAGTTATCAACATCCGAAGGAAAGCCTCTGCAGGAGCCCATGAATAACTCTCATCTCAAAAAGTTTTATGCCTAAACTTACAAGGTATAGAACCAAAAAATTAAAAAAATAGAAAATGTCCTGAAAAAATGGTCACCCTAATGAAAACCTGGTAAACAAGCATCTTGGTGACAACAAAAAATAAATAAATCAATAAAGCAAAAAATCCGAAAAAATAAAAAAAAGGATTAAGAAATAGTAAAGAGAAAAATCGTCCTCTAGTGAAAACCACTTCGGTGGTGCTTTGGGCAAGTACCTTGGTGAAAACCTGGCAAACAGGTGCCTTGTGTAAATAAGCACTTTCCATCCACCAGGATCTTCATGACTCATTCCACATCATTCATTCATTACGCCAACGTCATCCAACACATTCCATATCTCCATCCAACACCTATCCGCATCTGCATCATAGCTTAGTCCTATGTTCGTGTCATGATCTCTCATAGTACTACTCGGCCTATTCTCAAGGTCAGCTTGCCCTGCCTTTATCAGAGGAGTCTATTGCATCACGCTAGGGGCATGATCTCATCGGATCAGATTCGTGTATGTTCTTGAAATCCCAAAATCAGAAAATCCAAAAACACCATAAAATCCAAAAACATCATAAAATCAAAAAATCCAAAAACATCATAAAATCAGAAAATCCAAAAAATTAGAAAATCAAAAAATCCAAAAAACATTCAAAACATTCAAAATCCAAAAAATAGGTCAAAAAGTCAGAAAAATTCAACAACAGAGTCGTCTTGTCGAACTATAGGTCTTTGAGCCTTGAACGTAGGAAAGGTTGATTTTTGATCATCCCTCGAGACACTTAAGTCAGTCCTTTAGGACTCTGTCATAATAAACTAGCAATCCATCTGTTCATATCTCATCAATAATCAAGTTTGTGTCATCGAACTACATGGTCTCTGCGTGTATAACGCAGGCAAGGATCATCTGTTGATCAACCCCCAAGGCCCCTAGGATAGGTCTTTAGGTTAGTCTGTTGGTCAAAATCTCAGAAAACACAAAAACATTTGAAAATCAAAACATTTGCAAAACATCTTCAAAATACCAAAAACAACGTCAAAACATTTTGAAAAATATCAAAAAAATCCAAATATTTGAAAAAATCCATCCCATTTCACTTTCACCTGAAATAAACATCACTCATAATAAATCAATCATCATCCCCAACCTTTGGTGAAGCAGTCGGAAATAGGTTTTCCAGTCTAAAAGTGAAGCTCAGAACATTGAAGTCTCAAGTCTAGGTCAGTACGTAAACAAGTTGGTTAACTCTTTGTGTCAATAGGCTATCATCCAATCAGTGCCAAATCAATCATCTGATATCATCATGTGCTAGGATGCATGCTTCCTACAATGGACATCAACATCAGGCATCACCGTAGTTTTAGTCTTGGCTAGAGGTATTGAAGAACATTAGCTTGTTTGTTTGCTTTATCTTTATCTTGTTGGATTTATCTTATTGCACTCATTTCAAGGACCTCTCGATGATGTCTAAACGAAATATTTAGAGAGAAAGGAATGGGGAAATGAACTTTATCTTTTTATCTACTGTGCTTGTTGGATATTCTTGTAATATAACCTTGGTCATATGTGCTTTGTTTGGGTGTAGGGAGGATGTTTTAGGCATCTTGTTTACCACATGGGAAGGCTTGCTTTTCTATGTTTTGGTCTGAGATATTTGAAATATTTGAACTACACTCTGAATAAGGTTCCGTATGCCAAGTGTGAACAAGAGTACTCCTATCTGATTGTCGAGTCAAAGTCCATCACACTAGGTACAACACCATCTTGGTTCTTTATACCTTGATGCATCATGCCTATGTGTGTTATCAAACATAAGGTAATTAGCCCTTTGGAAATCTCAACTCCTCGGAAAATCATCATCATCATCATCTCGTGTTTTGTTGGAATCTCTTGCTTTCTTGTATCTTCTTTCCACGCTAACATGGTACCATGATAGTTCATCAAAATTCATCATATATGCATCCATCCTGCATCCACGAACCATTAGCATATTGTATATCATATCATATAGGAAATATTAAATCATATCACATGCATTGTATTTCCATCGTTTGCATAATATAGATTGGTTATTCAAAGCATTTCATCATTTACACATTTGCATTCATTTGCATCATCGTATTCATAAATCATATAAAACATCATTTGCATTCATCATATCATATCATCGTCATAATATCCATAGAAAATATATAAGCATCATTCATTTGCAAAAGATAAGCATCATATAAATACATCACCATATAATGCATGGGAAAAGATAATAAAAAAATGCATTTCATCCATTAGGGGCATAATATAGATCTGTTAGTCGCATAATCATTGCATTTTGCATGATCATATCATAACAAAAAAAATATTGAAAAAGAAAGCATCTCATCAGATTTGCATCATCACATAGAACATAATGCATATCATAATATTGCATAACATTATTGCATCGCATCATATAAAAAAACATCATAACATCATTGCATCACATTGCATAGCATATAGAAAATAAAAGCCATCCATAATGCATAAATAGAATAGAACACATCTCATCGAATCAATGTCATCTCATATCATATATATCATCAAAATGTACACTGTCATTGTACAAAATCAGATCAAAATATACATGTGTATGTCAATAGAGTACAATGGCCCATTAGGCTATCAAAAAATGAGCCCATAGGGGCATAAAAAGAATCCAGTCTCTGATAAAAAATAGCCCAACCCTGCTAGCTGCTGCCCTCGCCACTTGCTCTCTCCTTGTGGTCCTCTGTAGGTCTGTGGCCTGTCCTTTGTGAAAATTTTGAGACTTAGGCTGGTCTCGGCATGACTTGATAATAATGCATCATATAATAATCGACCACTTGGATGGCCTCCCTATATGATTGAAGCGGTACCATGCTCCGGGAGGAGGATGAAGACATACTCTCAATCTGCTGATGTCTGCCCATCTCTGCTACTTCCTGCAACTCCACAGCCTATCTCTACTGGACTGCTTGTTCCCACTCTCCCCGTAACTGATCCCTCTCAGCTGTTAGTGCCTGTAGCTGGAGAATTTGGCCATCCCTAGGGTCTGGCTAGAGAGGTGGCTATATGGGTGGCTAATCATGGCCCCCGTCTTTGGGAGGTGTCGGCACCCTATCCTGCCGTCCCTAGTCTTGATCCTACTTAGGGACATCCTATCTTTGCTGATCCACTTGTAGATTTGGCTGTGGCTGATCCTGTAGGCCCCTATCTTTATCAGGTTGGTGTGGTGGCTTATCTCTATCCTCGTCTCCATCTCTAACCCCTCGGCCTCCCTAGTCCTAGCCTCGATCTGCTCCTCTACCTCTGGTCCTGCGCTGAGCAGATGGTGTGCCTGGTACCGTTAATCTAAGAGGTGGCTTGAACCAATCCCTGTATGCGTAGGTAGTCCCTGCATCGTCCTGCCCCTGATCATATGGCCATGGCCTAGGCACCAGTTGCATAAAACTCTACACTACCTCATTTGCAGGAATATATCGACACTAGGAGCTCAGGCTTGTCGTACGTGCAAATACTGCGACATACTGATCATCCGGCCTATCCTGCGACTCCCCAAACTATCTTTGGACTCTACTTGGTAGGTACATCTTGAGCATCATGTGATCCTTACCTTGCATCAATCTATCCTAATGAGCGAGAAAGAGCTGCTGCACATCATCAAACCATGTGGGCCATCCAAGATATGACCGCCATGTAAAAGCTCGCATATCATCTAGGACTCTCCTCCAATGAGGAATCTTGTGCAGTCCTATGTGGGTGAAAGAAACACCTCCTCTGTATCGCTTGAAAATTGGATCATCTAACTCCATAGTGACTAGAAAGACCCTCGGACAAAGCACAACAATGTGCTCCCAAGCCCAGATGTGCAAAGTGTGACCCCCACCCCAAGCGCTTTGCCGTTAGTGTAGGAAAACTCATGCAAATCTCTGTATAGTGAGGCTAGAATAACAAGCCCCCACACAAAACATGTCCGTCGCTGAACCATGCACTCCCAAGCGAGCCCCCATCCAGGACTGAAGTATCGGCCCCACCGATTTGGTGTGACGAGACTCGATATGATAGCTTCTATGACCAATCGAAAGGGTGAAACGGTAGGCCTATGACACTCCAGCTCGATCTGGCCCTTGCAAAATACAATCTCATCGAGGCCCATCACATCGTAGTAGGCCTCCCTCCTGGAATCCACATCGTATATCACACGCTCTCCGTGGATGGGCAATCTAAGTATCTGCCACATGTTCTCTAGTGTGACTGTGGCCTCGCCTGTCGAAAGGTGGAAGGAGGATGTCTCACTGTGCCACCGCTTTGCAAGCACTGTCATCATCCCCAGGTGTGTCCTCATGGGCAGTGCGTAAGCAATGCACCACAATTCGATCACCCCTAAATTCTCCTGTTGTCACTCGAGCATATCATCCAAAATGATGAAAAGATCTTGGGACCTGTGCTTGCGTGAGTAAAGCATCATAGCCTCCTCTTACATCAGGAAAGCCACCGCATTAAAATTTCGTAAAAAATCATGATCCTGATTTGTCTCGACGTGCCCGAAACAACTTGCACATCGCTGTTTGTGGGTGTAGTGCAGTTTGAAAGTTCTGAACTGCGTTGCTAGGAGCCCTAAACTCTCAAACTCCGCTACGACGTCACAATTTGAGGTGACTCAGTTTAAAAAGAAACCCTAATTCCAAACTGTGCTGCAACGTCGCTATTCACAATTGTGGTGCAGTTTGAGGCCATGTAGTGCCAAAAGAGAGTTTTGAGTGGCGCTATATTGAACCGCTCCTAAAATACCTAACTTCTAAGCTATTAAATGCATACAAAAATTAAAAAATGAGGTCAAGTCAAGTTGACTCACCGGTGGTCTAGTGTCGGGCAACCTCTGGTGTGTGCATACTTTGTCTGAAATGTGTCGGTGAAGCTGTCATTGCGCCATCTCCGAAGGGGTCAAAGCTCAAATTGCAGAAATCTCTAAAGGATGAATGTGTAAATGAATTGGAAATGGCCCCTCGAGGCCTATTTAAGCCTGAAAGTTAGGGTTTTTTGATCCCATTAAATCATCCTGTCAGGGTTTTGACCCCCCTGAGCCTGTTTTTGTCTGTCCATGGGCCATTTGGCATCATTTTGGCATATTTTTCACCTTCTGGAGCCTTTCTGGACTTGCCAGGCACCTTGTCCTCTTTTTTTTTGAGATCACCCAAAAAGTTGAAATTTTCGTCCGATCTCTCGAGGTGGTAGTATATCAACATGTTTCATCCGCTGGGGAAACATTAGGGCATTTCAAAAATTAGATTTTTTTTGGCTTTTGATTAAGACAGTTTATTCTTTGAACCAACACAACAAGTGCATCACTTCAAAGAGGGGAAAAATGTAGACATGTAAAATATACTAATTGACATTACACGGTTGATCCGGATTACTAACATCATTTCAACCTGAATCACCTTCTTAAGCTTATCATCACTCTTCATCCCTTAATTAAATAAATCATTATTTATCTGATTAAGTCTTTTTCTTTTGTTAATTAAATTAATCAATCTGATTTAATTAACCCTAGGTCTCTATTTAATTAAATAATTCATTTTATTTGATTAAATCTCTAAAGTCATCTTATTAAATTAAATAAATTAAACCTTTATCTAATTTAATCTAACCATCACCCCCTTTAGTTAAATAAATCAAAATATTTTATTTAACTAAGTCTAAATCATTCTCCTCTTAGCTTTGATTTATTTAAATCCTAAAATCTAAGTCAAAATTGTCAAATCACCTAACCTCCTCTTATTTAATCAAATCTTGATTAAATCTAATCTTAATCCATGTCACATCCTCTAGCTTTTTCCACTTGCACATGAAAATACATTTAATTCATTTATTAAATCTCTATTTTCTCTCAACTTGGCATCTTTAAAGGAATATTCTTCCAAATTTGAAATCCCTCCAAGTGGATTTGTCCTTCCAACAAGACATTCATTCCTTCTTACATGTCCTTGTGTATTGAGCCAAGTGTCATTTAAGTCATTCTTTTTCCCTCTTACATGTCATTTGACTATTTTCAAATTCCACCTAATTGCATTTATAGGCACATTCATCAAAATGTGCACATCCTTTGCCCATTCATATCTTGACAAGTGGCACTTGCGCATTGGGTGTTGAATGATCCCACATTCATCCCATTTTGCATTTCTCCATCTTGTCTTTCTATATATAAGAGGTTTCTCTCCTCATTTTGATCATCCACAATTTGAGCAAGTTTACTATACTCAATTTTATCCTCAAGCATATCTATTTTCATCAATTTTATTAAAGTATTAGCTAGGTTATGCAGATTTTTCATCATGGAGCTCAAGTGAATTTTCAACAAAGTGGATCAACCTTCATCACTCATCAAAATTGCATCATAGGAGTTTGGAAAGGGCCAATTTTCACATCAAATTGGCACCAATTCCCCCATGGGATCAAGAGTTTTCTTGCTTAATTAGGATTTCATTGCTTTCTCGTTGTGTTCTTCAATTTTATTTCCTATTTTGAATATTGTTAATGGATTTCATGGGGAATCTTGATTCTTACTTGCATTTGATCTAATAATGTGTTTTTGTTTCTTGTGTTTTGCAGGTATTAGGATTGGGGTTCTACAATATCATAGGTCTACTTAGGAGAAGGATGAAATTTAGCACAAAATCTAAGAGCTACTTGATCAAGGAAAGAGTTAACCTAGCTATTTTTCATGTGGCACCTTAGAAGTATGAAAAATGATGTAGGAGCACTTGCAATAAAACTAGAGTTTATGTGACATAATCTACAAGAATTATAGTTTTATGAATTATAGTTTAAGTTACCACATGTATTTATAAGTAAAGTTATGTTTGTGTGTGCTACTGTGAGGAGGTAGTAGTGATGGCTATGTTGGAAACATGTATGTATATCAAAATATTAAGGATATAATTATTTCTTTATATTGTGTGGTACAAAGTGCATATTTAAGGTGATTATTCGCATAAAGACATCATAATTAGTGATACGTGTGGTATGTTGATGCCATATTAAATTCATAACTTATTGCACATTAATTTCACCTATATTTGTTGGTTAATTATTGACATTTCTACACTAGTATGTGTTTGTGGTCTTTGATGACATATTTTTAGCATATAGTTATGGAATCAAGTTCAATCAAGAAAAATTACAAACAATTTACACTACATTTCCAATAAATTTATTCAATTATATTCAAGTACCCATCCTCTAGTTGTTTGAACCTACACTTCAAATTTAGAGATGTATCCTTCATGCCCACACTTTCCTTCATCTCAAAAAAATGTTTTCCTATATTGACCAAAATGTTCATGACTGCATCGAGTTAAAGCAATAGAGGAGATTGGTTCTTTGGTGTATACTATTCAGTCATAAGATTATAAAGATACCTACGTTGACCAAATTTTTTAAAGTGCACTTATTCTATAGCCACCTGAACCTTCAAATTGTCAGTTTACCCCTAGGAGATGAAGAATGTAAACAATTCCTCTCGACAACTTTTCACTAAATGCAACTGACACTTTTTGGAACATATGAAACATTGTTGCCACAATGGAATGACTTGGATATATGAAAAAGTGAGGGAGGTTATTGTAGAGAGACCTTACGTGACCTTATACCTTCAAAATAAAATGTTTGTAAGACCCATAGTTTTTGAGTAACAGGTCATCAATTTTTTTTTCCCTTTCGTACTTTGGTCTCTTAAGAGAAATTGTTGATGCAATGTAGTTCAAAATGTTTCGGCATGTTGGGATGTGAAACAGGACCTTGCCTAGCATAAACCTACCCACCATGACGTGTTGGAATTGTTAGTTTGGTTGCATGACAAACATAACAAAAATTACACCACCTTGCAACTTTACACTACATGCATTTGACGCTTTTTCCATCAACTGAAAACTCGTTACCATGGGAAAATGGATCGGAGATATCAAAAATTGAGAGAGGTTATTATAGAGGGGACCTACATGACCCTATACCTATAGACAATTTTTCTAAGTGCCATGATTTCCGAGTAACAACTCATCAAAGTTTATTCCCTTTTGCACTTTGGTTTCTTAAGAGATATCTTTGGTGCAATGTAGCTCAAACTATTCCAACATGTTTGGGTGCGAAAGAAGACCTTCCTTAGCATAAAACTACCCATCCAAAATTTTTAGAATTATCATTTTGGTCACACGACAAACAAAATAAAAATTACACCACTTTGTAACTTTGCATTGCATGCATTTGACGCTTTTCCATCAACTAAAAATTCATCACTACGGGAAAATGGATTAGAGATATCAAAACATAAGAGAGGTTATTATAGAGGGGCCCTACGTGATCCTGTAAATTCAAATGAAATGTTTCTAAGTGCCATGGTTTCTGAGTAATAGCTCGTCAAAGTTTTTCTACCATTTTGCACTTTGGTCTCTTAAGAGATATCACCAATGCAATGTAGCTCGAACTGCTCTGAAATGTTTGGGTGCAAAAAAGACCTTCCCTAGTAGAAACCTACCCATCCATACGTGTTGGAACTATTGGTTTGGCCACATGATGAACATAATGAAAATTGCAACACCTTGCAACTTTACACTGCATGCATTTGATGCTTTTTCCATCAACTGAAAACTCATCACCACGAGTAAATAGATCAGAGATATAAAAAAATGAGAGAGGTTATTGTAGAGGGGCCCTACATGATCATTTAATTTCATATGAAATGTTTCTAAGTGCCACAATTTTTGAGTAATAGCTTGTCAAAGTTTGCTGCCCTTTTACATTTTGGTCTCTTAAGAGATATCGCTGGTGCAATGTAGCTTGGAAATTTCTAGCATGTTTGGGTGTAAAACAAGACCTTACCTAGCATACAACTACCCATTTAGATGTGTTGAAACTATGAGTTTGGTCACATGATGAACATAATGAAAATTACACCACTTTGTAACTTTACACTACATGCATTTGATGCTTTTTCCATCAACTAAAAACTCGTCACCACAGGAAAATGGATCAGAGATATAAAAAACCGAGAGAGGTTACTATAGAGGGGCCCTAAATAATCTATATATTTAGACATAATTTTTCTAAGTGCCACAATTTTTAAGTAACAGCTTGTCAAAGTTTTCCGCCCTTTTGCACTTTGGTCTCTTAAGATATATCGCTGGTGCAATGTAGCTTAGACTATTCTGACATGTTTGGGTGTGAAACAGGACCTTCCCTAGCATAAACCTACCCATACAGACTTGTTGAGACTTTCAGTTTGGTCGCATGATGAATATAACAAAAAATACACCACCTTGCAACTTTACACTACATGCATTTGACACTTTTTCCATCAATTGAAAACTCGTCACCATGGGAAAATGGATCAGAGATATCAAAAACAAAGAGAGGTTATTGTAGACGGACCCTACATGATCGTGTACCTTTAGACAATTTTTTTTTAAGTGCCACGATTTTTGAGTAACAACTTGTCAAATTTTGTTTCCCTTTTGCACTTTGGTCTCTTAAGAGATATTGTTGATGCAATGTAGCTCAGATTATTTCAACATGTTTGGTGTGAAACAAAACCTTCCATAGCATAAAACTACCCATTTAGACATGTTGGAACTGTTGGTAGCACAATGAACATAATAAAAATTACACCACCTTGCAACTTTACACTACATGCATCTGATGCCTTTTCCATCAATTGAAAACTTGTCACCATAGACAAATGGATAAGAGATATTGAAAATTGAGAGAGGTTATTACAAAGGGGACCTGCATGATCCTATAACATTAGATAAAATGTTTCTAAGTGCCATGATTTTTGAGTAACAACTCATCAATTGTTTTTACCCTTTTGCACCTTGGTCTGTTGAGAGATCTCGCCAGTGCAATGAATCCCAAATTGTTTTGGCATGATGTGGTGCAAAAAAAGACCTTTTCTAGCATAAAACTACCCATCCAGACATGTTGGAACCTTTGGTTTGGTTGCACAAAAAAAAAATGAAAATTACACCACCTTGCAACTTTACATTGCATGCATCTAACATTTTTTCCATCAACTGAAAACTTGTCACCATGGGCAAATGGATTAGAAATATAAAAAAATGAGAGGTTATTACAAAGGGGCCCTACATGATCTTGTACCTTTAGAAAAAATGTTTATTAAGTGCCATGGTTCCTAAGTAATAGCCCATCAAAGTTTGCTACCCTTTTGCACTTTGGTCTCTTAAAAGATATCAGTTCTGCAATGTAGCTCAGAAGGTTCCAACATGCCAGGGTGCAAAACAAGACCTTTCCTAGCATAAACCTACCCATCTGGATGTGTTGGAACAAATTCTAACTAGTTTCTATAAATGAAAGCTTAAATGACATAGTTGTTGAAGATTATGATTTGATTTACTAGTGCTGATCAACTTGGTCAAAATATAAATATGAACTTTACATCTGACACTAAATAAATAGAAGCACATTATTTCCCTATCTTAGAGAAAAATATTGAAAATATCAAAAACAAAATGAAGATAAAAAATATTATGGTTATTGCAAATGATTCATCTTTTTCTAAAAATGTGAATGTACCTTGATGCTAATCTCCTACACAATTGATGCAGTAGGGGGAGGCCTGCAACACACGAAGACACAATTCCAATATACGAACACAATTGTCATATCACAATCTCTTCAAAACCTGTTCATTCAACAAGATCACTTTGTTTCCTTGTAGCATAGCAATTCCACTAAATTGGGTATTACTCCACTCTCACACCCTTTCAATTCACAATTCAACACACCTTAGGGACCCATTATAGAGCCTATCAACATATCAAACAATCACCAATGGTTGTTTTGTACCAAACTTCTCAAATTAGGTTTTCTACGCCTTTTAGGGCTCAAATTAGACCACTTTTCCAAATAGACTACTCTTTAAACTTTGTCAAACTCTCTGAAACTTTGGGGAAAATGTCTCAAAACCATAGATTCCTCAATTAGATCTCAGAAATTCAAACATCCTATAGCCAAATCTCAAAACCCTCTTCCTAGGCTTAGAAACCCTACGGTTTATTGAAAGTAGCACTTACCAATCGACCCAAAACCTATCAAATGCTCAAACAAGTTTAAAATACCTTGCTCATGCTTAATTCAACCTAAAACCACGCTTCCCAAGACAAATTCTCAATTTCACTCACCAAATCCTCACTTTTCCTTATGAAAACACAAGATTTCAACTGGGGCTTCACACCCAACTTCTTTTCCAGACCTCCCCTGCTCCTATCCACCATTATCACACCTTATTCCTATTAGTTTAGACCCACTCCTCAAGTTATAGAGGCTACAAAAAGAGGAATGGGTCAAAAATCCATTCTAATGTCTCAAAACCCTTGAATTTACAAACTCAGGCCGGTTTGAGAAGATTAGCAATAAATTTCACAAGATCTTATGAAAGTTCTTCAAAATAGATTCAAATGAAATTAGAAACACTAGAATTCAAATTCCACAATAAATTTGAACCAGATACTTGATGTACAAACTATACTTTCTACTGCTACAACTAAAAATACAAAAAAATGGAGAAAATATGAGTTTTTATTGATCAAGTCTTTTTTCCAATACAAAGCTCAACCTTCCCTTTGAGTTCATGATGATATTTAAGATTTTTCCTACCAAACACAAACTACTTCAACTTCCCAAAACTAACATTTGAAAGAGGTGACTGTTGGTCTTCCTCTATAATGCATTTTTAAAACCTTACATCAACTCCGTTTGACAACTTAACATATTTTGTACATTTTGAAAACTCGACCAAATAGACACCTAAACCACATTACCAATGACTCAATACATCATAAAATGGCCTTATAGACCTTATTCTAATACAAAAACTTCTACTTCCTAGAGTCTAGACCTCAAAACTTTAAATGAACCAAACTTGTTTAATGGCGCTCCTGCACCAACATTATATCATCAATGATGCTTTTTTCATTACTTTTCATGAGTACATTGGAGTGTAGATCATACTTACCACCACTAAGGGAACCAAGAAAAAAGATAGTGAGTAAATAGACCTACCATAAATATGCATATAATCTTCCCAATATGCACTGTATATGTGTAAAAATGTAGCAACAAAAAAGACGAGAAACTTTAACTTAAAGAGGGGCAGTAAGTCCTTCCTATACCATATGAAATTTGGAACAAAAATATAAGTTGAAATGTGACAAAAAAAGGTCTAACTATCAACTACAATACATTAATATCAATAACACGACTTTACAAATTCAATGTGCATACTTACAAATTAATCCAACAAACCATCTAGGTCTTCTCTACTCTTTATTGTGTCAAGTATTGTCTCATGGTTAGACTCATGCACCTTCCTAAAGTTCTTCTTCAAAGTTATATCCCCATATTTGATCAAATGAACATTGGATGCATCAACAAGGCTTTAGTAATGAAGAATATTTTGATGCATGTCAAAGTCTTGAAACAACCAGACATTAACACTATTATGTGGGTACCTTCTAAACCATGTTCTAGTAACAACCACTGAGCTTGTGGGGTATTCGGTGTTTTCTCCATCTATAACTGAGGCCTCCAATTTTTTTTTGGCCTCAACATAATGACAAAAGTAATAAGATATTCCCTCTTCATTGTGTTCATTTGCAATAACTGCATAAACATTCTCTACATTGATAACATTAGGAATTTCAAAAACTATTAGATGAATTTAGTCAACATTACAAAAACACTACAAAGTAAGATAACATTAGGAATTTCAAAAAATATGCAAGTAGATATATTACCTAGTTGAATTAGATCTGATATCAATCGATGATTGCATCTTTTTCAGTTCCAGTGTCGTCAGGAGCCAATATGTGTCAAGTGGGCTAAGAAAAATTAACCACCATTTGTCAACCCACTCCTTTGACTCACACTCATTCTAGGCTTCAATTATACATGAAGAAAAAAATCATACCATATTTCGCGTATGGATACTCCATGAAATTGCATTAGAGCTTTTGAAAGAGTGTATCTCACTTGATCCTATCAGTGTACAAAAATTCTCATATTATGCAATATTAGTATCATGTATCAACCAAAAAAATATACGAATTGAAGACTTACCTTCATGACTTGGACTCAATGAATCACTACACCACTCGACAATTGATGTCACATCTATCAACTTTGCATTGTATTTATACTTTAACTCTTCTCGTGCTATGGCTCTTTTGATACTTTCTCCTGCACCATCATGCTCCCCATTTCCATGCCCGACCTCACAAAAATTCCAAATATGCTCAAAAATTGCAATATTATGCATCTTGCTCAACCAATAGAACATCAATGTGTTCTTGAATTATGATGCAGATTATTTTACCATATGATATGTTCACAGAATGATATGCCCCTTCTAGCCAAATCATGGTAGAACACCTAAAAGCAACCTTGCACGAACTTTGTAGAATGCGTGCGATCATCATTGATATAAAAATGATACTCCCTTATGATCTTTGTGTCATTCTCTATACTGTCATTGGCATGAATGAATGCTATGTGCACAAATATAACAACCTGTGTGGAGTTGTAATACTGTTATTGCACCTCATGCTATGGCTATAGACTGTAGCTCTCTACAAAGTCAATGACTGAAACAATACTACCAAGTGGAAATGTGTCCTTGCATAACTTTAATTGCAAGTCCAACCATCAAGCTCTAGGGGTATGCCTTACATACTCATAAACTATACTGTCATGAAATGTAGAGATAAATTGATACACTTGAATCTTTTGAATAACCAAATCACACCTTTTTGCTTCTTTACCATGTTTTGTATTGTATGCAATTGTCTTATAATTTCTAAATTCTACTAGTTCATTTCCAACTACATGTGTACTTTCCATATGGAATTATGCTGCAAGCCACCACAATGTTGACATGTTCCATCCAAGCATAATTTTCTATAGAATAATTGACCTTCCTCAATCCTCTCTTTCACATAAAATTGTTGATATGAAGTCTCTTTAAGATGTAGGTGGAGCATGTATGCCATAGTCCTAGAAAAAAATGTTAATATGCAAATATAAACAGATAGACCGATAAAAATCAAAATGGTTAGAAAACTCAATATGTACTCTACAAAAAGTAGTGCATGTGTGATTTATTTTGACATAGAAAGGCTTTAGAATTTCAAAATATATTTGATAAATTTTAACTTGAGGATAAATTTCTAAAAATTTACCAAAAAATTATGTTTGAGTCATATCCTAAAAATGCTTTGGATGTGGCTCACAGTTTCGACTACCAATTCTCCTTCTTACTACATCCCTTTGATTAAGAGATACCCTTGTGTTATTCTTCCAAAAGTCTTCAGTTAGTGATCTAAATGCTTCAAAAATTGCTTTATCTTTTTGTGGTAGTCTCCTCGAGAATGCCCATAATTCATTGTCATCAGCATCTTCGATTCTTTGGTGCCTTCCAACGGCTCTTGATAAAGTTTTTCTATTTATTATTAATGCTTGACTTGTCTTTCTAATGAGACAAGGTTTCTTCATTTGATTACTTACTATTGATGTAATGAAATGTTGTGTGACATTACTATCTTTTGTGCGTGAG
The DNA here is from genome assembly GCA_007258455.2 of Sequoia sempervirens. Lineage (NCBI taxonomy): Eukaryota > Viridiplantae > Streptophyta > Pinopsida > Cupressales > Cupressaceae > Sequoia > Sequoia sempervirens. The sequence continues at coordinate 143,991,211 of VDFB02358134.1, forward strand.
GTGTTACCCGCACTCTCATATGCACTCATTAGATTCTTCATAATAGATTTTCCACTTGAAGCCTCCGATGTTCTCAACCCAAGAATCTCTATGATGGACCTATACTTTATACTTCACATCATTTCAACAAATAGTTGACATCATCCGATCTCATTTAATTTTTGAAAAAAAACTCTCCAAATCTTATGAGCATATCTTCTACAAGTGTGTTTTGGAATATTATCTTTCATTGGATGTAAAATATTCTCATCAATATCAATCAAGTACTTGGGATTTCTATTCAAACTTGTAGGAGGTGTTCTCAAAGGTAATTTTTTCTCAACATTAGGAATTTCTTCAATATTTAAATGAGATGGGATAGATGGAATACCTTCAATCGTAGATGGAATAGATAACATACCTTGAAGTTGAGATTGAAAAGATGGCATACCTCGTTCACATATGAGTGATGATGTACTTTCAACTTGAGATGCGGTAGATGGTGTCCTTCCATCTTGACTTGTGGTAGAGGACATGTGTCCAACTATGAGATTCAAATCTCTCATTGCACAAAGGTTTTTCATTTGTTCCCTTTGTGCCACCAATACCATATCTCTCATTGATGGTTCATGTTCCTCTTCAATTGGAATGTCTTCTTCTACTGTGTCCAATTTCCTCTTCTCACAAATTTGCTTCATATGTTCTGCTTTCTTTGCATTCTTAGCTTCTTGCTCTTCCTGTGTTGGTTTAATCCTTGATCGTTTCCTCGATATGAAGAAGAATTTTATTTGTAGCATGAAAAAGAGATAAATATTAGTTCCTAAAATTGAATCCATACAAATAAATGAAATATATGTCATTCAACCCTTCATACAAAATCCATACAATCATCATGTAGAAGAGTAAATATCACTCAACCATGATGCATAAACAAGTGCACTAAGAACACATGGTAGGATTTTGATGCAACCTTCAAATAAAACCCATACGATCTCAATGACATATTTCAACTTCTCCAAAATGGTCATATTTCAACTTCTCCAAAATGGTCATATTTCAACTTCTTCAAAATGCACTCACGTTATGAAAAACTTGATTTTGTAAAGGTCTCCTAACTTTTTTTATGTGTCAATATCAGCCTGGATTGAGGTACATTAGTGAGACCTTTCTTTGACCAATTATGACATCTTCTAAGTGTTATGTATGTCTTGTTTTGTGTGTGATATGAAATTTCACCATAATTCCCTATACGCTTAAGCCTGCAAATTAACCCTTAATCCCTTAACCCTTAAACCCTCAACCCTTTACCCTATACATTAAACCCTCAACCCTAAATTATCAATCCTCTACCCTATACATTGGATCCTCAACCCTAATCCCTTTACCTTATATCCTTAACCCTATACCCTCAACCCTCAACCCTAATCCCTCAACCCTATAGCCTCAACCCTTAAACCCTCAACCCATAAACACTAAACCCTTAGACCCTTAATCCTCAACCCTCAAACCTATACCCTCAACCCTCAACCCTAATCCCTCAACCCTCAACCTTAATCCCTTAAACCCTCAACCCTCAACCCTCTACCCTATACATTAAACCCTCAACCCTCAATTCTCAACCCTCTACCCTATACATTGGATCCTCAACCATAATCCATCAACCCTTTATCCTCAACCATAAACCCTAATCCCTCAACCCTTAAACCCTTAATCCATCAACCCTAAAACCCTCAACCCTTAAACCTTTAACCGTCAACCCCTAGTCCCTCAACCCTTAAGCCCTCACCCCTAAATCAACCCTCAACCCTCAACCCTCAACCCTCAACCCTCAATCCTTAAACCTTCAACCCTCGAACCCTGTACCCTCAACCATCAACCATAATCCCTCAAACCTATACCCTCAACCCTTAAACCCTTAAACCCTCAACTCTCAACCCTGTACCCTCAACCCTATACTATCAAACCTCAACCCTAATACCTCAACCCTAAACCCTATACATTGGATCCTCAACCCTAATACCTCAACCCTTAATCCCTCAACCCTCTACCCTATACATTAAACCCTCAACACTCAATTCTCAACCCTCTACCCTATACACTGAACCCTAAATCCTAATCCCTCAACACTATACCCTTAAACCTTAATCCCTTAATCCCTCAACCCTTAAACCCTTAATCCCTCAACCCTCTCCCTATACATTAAACCCTCAACCCTTAATTCTCAACCCTCTACCCTATACATTGTACACTAAACCCTGATCCCTTAAACCTAATCCCTCAACCCTATACCCTCAACCCTCAACCCTAAAAACCATAATCCTCAACCATTAAACCCTCAATCCTCAACCCCTAATCCCTCAACCCTTAAAATATCAACACTCAACTCTCAAACCTTAAATACTCAACCCTAAACCCTAATCCGTCAAGCCTATACCCTCAACCCTCAACCCTCAACTCTTAAATCCTCAACCCTCTACACTATACATTAAACCATCAAACCTAAATTCTTAACCTTGTACCCTATACATTGGATCCTCAACCCTTATCCCTCAACCCTCAACCCTTAAACCCTATACCCTCAGCTCTATACCCTCAACCCTTAAACCCTCAACCCTTAAATTCTTAATCCCTTAACCCTCTACCCTATACATTAAACCCTCAACCCTCAATTCTAATCCCTCAACCATATACAATAGAACCTCAACCCTAATCCCTCAACCCTATACCGTCAACCCTATATCCTCAACCCTCAATCCTTATTCCCCAACCCTATACCCTCAACCCTCAACCCTTAAACCATTAAAACCTTAAACCTTCGACCCTAATCCCTCAATCCTCAACCCTAATCCCTATACCCTCAACCCTATTTCATCAACCCTCAACCCTAATTCCTCAACCCTATACCCTAAACCCTATACCATCAACCCTCAACCCTATACCCTAAACCATATACCATCAATCCTCAACACTATACATTAAACCCCATCCCTCAACCCTTAAACCATAAACCCTCAACCCCTAATACCTCAACCCTTAAACCCTCAACCCTCAACCCTTAAACCCTAAACCCTCAACCCTTAAACCATAAACCCTACACCCTACAACCTCAACCCTCCACCCTATACTTAAGCCCTAATTTTTCAACCCAATATCTTAAACCCTAATGGACCTATACCCTATAACTTAACCTTGGACACTCAACCCTGAACATTATCCCTAAACCCACAAACCTCTACGCTATTCCCTATACCCTCAACCCTATACTTATGCCCTAAACCCTCAACCCTCAACCCTATACCCTCAACCATATACTTAATACCTAATCCCTCAATCGTCAACCCTATACCTTAAACCCTGAACCCTACACCCAAAAATCCTCATCCATATACTCTATAACTTCACCCTTATACCCTAAACCCTATATTTAAAACCTAAACCATACACTCTCAACCCTTCACCCTATGCCTTATACCCTCAATCCATATTGTAAACCCTAAACCCTAATCCCTATACCCTACACACTTAATCTTATACACTCAACAAATTAAAAATTATCCATCAACTATAAACCCTCAACCCTCTACCCTCAACCTATTACTTAAGCTCTAATCCATCAACCCTCAACCCTATAACTTAAACCCTAAACCCAAAAAACTCAACCCTCATCCCTATAACCTATACCCTCACCCTGATATAACCTAAACCAAAAACCATTATATACATACATATATGCAAGCATACATAAATACATACATACATACATACATACATACATACATACATACATACATACATACATACATACATACATACATACATACATATAAGCATACATAAATACATACAAGCATACATACATACAAGGATATATTCATACATTGATACATATAAGCATACATACATACATACATACATACAAGCATACATTCATACACACATACATACAAGCATACATACATACATAGATACATAAATACATACATGCATACATACATACATACATACATACATACATACATAAAGGCATACATACATACATACAAATATATATACAAACATACATACATCAAACATACATTTAACAAACTTGCACATAAACAATTTCAAGAGAAACATACGTGAGCACATTATAACGCGCTCGTGTTATGTCAAAACTATGACATAACACGCTCATGTTATATCTTTCTTTGGGAATCTCCAAGCCTTAGGCTTGGATTTGCTTTGGATTTCCAAACCAAAGGTTTGGAGTGCCTTCCCAATGTCCAAAGACGTGTTTTTGCATATTCTAAAGGATTTCAGATAATATCATTCGTGCTAAGTATTAGGTTTGCACATGTTTCAAGGTCGAGGATATCGAACACTTGGGTAATGTTAGGATCTCTCTTAACTATTTAATGATTTAATTTCTATCACATTTTGACAATGTTACTTGGCTTTCATCTTTAATTTCTTTTGTTTGTGTTTGTTTTTTTTCAAAAACCACTGTTTGGTGTTTTTTACTTTATTTTTTCACCGTTCATTAAAATATCAAATAAATTACATTTTATAAACTAGACTCCATTCTATAAATATTCAAAAAATAAAGAGTTTCAATTAGTTTTCAAAAATTATATGGGTAGCATGACCAAAATTCTATTTTTCAGGATGTGTCCACTTTGGAAATTAGTAAAAAATCAAATATTCATTAAAAAATTATCAGAAAAATCAACATAAACTACATGTTGCTAGCTAATTTCCCATCAAAGTAATTTTAAAAATACGGAAAAAAGTTAACCTTTTGAGGGAGCCAAAAAATACGCTATGTTATGTTTTTTAATAAAAACAACAACAATTTCTATGGCTCCCTTTTTGAATCCCTTAATTTCTACCATTTTTAAAAACAAATAGTAGTTTAGAAAGTAGGCTCGAAGCACTACAACCATTGTTTTTGTTGCATCTTAAAATTTTGAGTGTAACTATCCTCAATTTCTCATCCAAGGTCAGTATTTCTTGATTTCAAAAGAAAACAAGTGGCCACTTAAGACCCCTTTTTGGTCCCCCATTTTTTTGCACTTAGCTCGTGTGAATGTAAAAAGCCCAATGTTTAACCCGATGAATTTACCCAAGTTTTAACCATGTAAATAGTATACGCTTTCAATTTATAGCAATAAAATATTTGTTTTCTATTTTAATAAAAAGATTCATATTTGAAATAATCCCATTTCAAACTACCATTGCATTTACAAAAGAAACATTACAAAATCCAAAGTAACAATTTCATATTACATAATCCCATGTAATGATAACATTTTTTACATTTAAAATTTCTCAATAAAGATAGAGATACATGGGTACATACATAGCTTCCAAGAGCTTTAATGAAGCAGAGATACAAATGGTCCATATGTCCTTGTTGGCATACATTTTCAAATTTCAGCCTCGAATTGTATTAGGGAGATCATCACTCAAGCACTTTTCCACCAACCACAGACTTACTATGGTCCCCCACACATCTACCTAACTGGTAAGATGGCCCTATCCTTTAACAAAGAGATTGGTTTGGTAACCTCATAATACTAGTCTCCTTGAGAACGGTGTTGTGTCCAACATAATTAGAGCTACCATACATTGGATAAAACCTACATGTATGACGTTCCACACCTAGTATGCAAACTTGGCTCATAGTGAGTGGACAATGTAAATAGTGTCTACTTACACTACTTTGGCCAACGTTCAATATAATCAGTTGCTCAAAAACAAAGTTGTATGTTCACCCACCCCTTAGCTTGATTTGGTATTTTACCATTTATACTCTTTTCAATCATAACAAAAATTCAACCAAAAAGGTAAAGACATAACTAAGAGATCAGCTAGGTTACTGCCATATTATTCAAATAGCGAACATAATCATACAATTCCATCATAGAGAATTTATATATATATATGTATATGTATGTATGTATGTATGTATGTATGTATGTATGTATCAATCAATAGGGTTTCATCAAACAAGACTTCAACAAAATTCAAGAAAGCTCATTCAAAGTAAGAAATAACCTAAGTTCATTCAAGAAAGCTCAACATGCATATAAATCATCTTTTCTCAAACACTTGCATACATAAACAAATACAATTTCAACGTAAAGGAATAGAGTAGTTAAGTCAACATGCCTAAAATTATCGTTCCAAAAGTATATGTTACATCCCAAGCTCAATTCCCATAGTCATGCTTGCTAGTCCTACTAATCTCAGCCTAACTCCAATTCTAGCCTCTCACAAACTCTCAACAAAATATAAATTCTCAAAGCAATCTCTCTTTCCCTCACTAATGCACTTAGCAATTTACTTGCATAAAAAAACTACAACAAAGAGCTTCAAAGAATGAATGATAGAAATATGAATGAATAAGAATGAATGAGTGAACCCAAAAGGTAGAAAATATGCCTCTATTTATACTAAAAATCAAGAAACTTAATGCTACAAACAAGCTCTTCAACCCATCACTTTTTCTCTTCCAACTGCCACCACTCAATAGAAAAACTAACTTCCCTTCTAAATGCATCGACTAAGCTCAAATAAATGAAATGTGGCTATTAAAATAATTTTAATATGCAAACACATACACAGTCCCTTTATTTCCAGCTGCTCAATATGGACAAGTCACCCCTTTTTAATTGACAACAACTGCCATTTTACTAAGTCAAATAGAGAAATTTTCAACTACAAGTTTCTTATTTGCAAAGCAAGTCGACTTCCTGTGTTGTTTTATGGACTTCTATTTTCTTTATTCCACCTATTATGACACTGTATATTACACATCATTATGTTGTGCATGGGTTTCAATATTAGAAACAACTTAAATAAAATGCATTGCTTCACTTTAGTTCAGCCTTAAGTGGTTTACATGGTTCAATAAATATCATTTACTTTGCATACTATATACTATGCATTTTATATTTAACTTCCTCACTTAAGCACATTATATGCATAACATATAATTGTTACATCGCTAGCTTTTATTCAAGCCTTTCACCAATATATGGTTCGCATTACATATGCGCCAAAGCTTACTTTATAACACTTTGAATGTATATATATATTCTTTAAATCTATTAATCACCAATCATAAATATATATTAAAATAATTATATATATACCTATATATGTATGTTAATATGTATGCAAATACATTTACATATACCCATATACATTTTAATATATATATATATATAACATTATTTTAACATCCATTGAAAATATATATACTTACATATTCATTGATTGATATATATTTAAAATGTATATATACATATATATATATATATATATATGTCATATATGTCCAATCGATATTTTCATGTGTATGATATATTTGTTCATAAGTATGCATAAGTATGTCTACCTACATATATTTATGCACACATATACTCACATGTATGAGTTATCGAAATCACATACATATATACATATATACATTCTATGTATATACTCATCGATTAATATATAACTATAAATACACTAAAAATAACTACACTTAACACATAGATTTAGTCACATAATCCAAATCAAGAAACAATCAAAGACTAAAACCAAAACCATTGCAAATATTCCCCAAACTATGACCGAAGGTTTACTTAGCGATTCCTGACTAACTTGACTCAACTTGACCAAACTAGGATGTGAGTGTGTGATAACTCAAATAGGCTTATTTAAGGGTTACCAAACCAAACTCTTCTCCTGAGTGATACTCCCCCTCTCTTTTGGAGACTCAATTCTTTTCCTCAATCCAAATTAGTGCATCACAACAATAGCTAGCCGATAACATTACATTCATATGCATCATATATCATTTGAATTATCAAAGTATTGAAAGAATTAATATTGCATTGCACATTCATCCATCATATTTTCCATCCAAAACATACAAAACATAATTATGTATTAATGCATTTTAACTCATCAAAGTATCAGTAAATAAGTAATAACACAGTGGGATGTAACAATGAAGAACCCATATGGTGTGAAGCACCATAGTCTATAATCCATGATGGAGATGAAGGTGTTGTAGCAACTAAGGATTTTCCCTTTGATTTCTCTTTGTCCTTAGTATTTACCTAAGTTGATGAAGATGACTTGATAGAATCAAGTATCCCTATATTATTCTTTTTGGGAATATGTTGAAGAGACTCAATTTTTTTCCTCATGCATTGATGTCCATTGTGTCCAAGTCTTTTACAAAAGGCACATTTAACTCTCTTAGTATTTGGCTTACTTTGAGAAGAGTTATCCATTTTGGAGTTTCCAAGTTTTCCTTCTTTCTTAAATTCCTTGTGCTTTTTAGTGTTCTTTTTCTCTCCTTAAATGATTTTTTGTGTGTTTCATTTGCTGCAAGTAGAGCTTGAGGCTTAGAAGACTTCAAAGTGCCTATTTGAATTAAATTTTCTTTCTCCCTTATGAGATCAGCAATAAATTTATCAAGTGTGGGAATTGACCATGAGGCTCCAAGAGCCTATTTAGTAGAGTAGAAAGCTGATACAAACATAGAAAATTCTAGACCTATCTTGGAAAGTATAGAAAGGATTAATTTATCCTCTTTCTTGTTGTAGACATGTAAAATGACCTAACACTTATCGCACATCCTGAATGACATTTTCTCATCATCAACATCATTATCATCTAATATCACTGCATTTCACATAATTTACATCAAAAATCCTAATTTCCTCTCTTAATTGAATAATATTACATTATTTAATTGATTCACACTTTTTTTAATCATTTTTGACTAATTAAATAAATTTCATTTATTTAATAAAGTCCTAATCTAACTTTATTCCTCCTGATTAATTAATTAACATCAATTATTTAATTATGTAGCTAATTTACCCTATTCCCCTAAACCAATTAAATTATTACCACTTAATAGTTTAAATAAATCACTTTCCCCTAAACTTGAATAATTAAATTAATTATTCAAAACATCATAACCAATCTCTTCTCTTGAGTGATACTCCCCCTCTCTTCTAGAGGCTTGATTATTTTCCTGTATCCAACTTAGTGCATCACAATAGTAGTTAGCCAATAACATTACATTCATATGTATCATATATCATTTGCATTATCAAAGAATTAAAAGCATTCATTTTTCATTGCACATTCATCCATCGCATTTTCCATCCAAAATATACAAAACATAATTACGTATTAAATCATTTTAACTCATCAAAGTATCAGTAAATAAGTAATAACGCAATGGGGTGTAACATATTCCCCCCTTGTGAATCATCGTTTCCGATGATTTTAAGTATCAAACATGAAACATGGAACATAAAGCATATTAAAATTGTTCTTAAGAACTTTCAAAGTCTAACAAAATATGAAGAAACTTTTGCTTCATTTTCGCATAGTCCTCTCAAGTGGTTGAATCTTATACATACTAATCCCATCAAACCTTGCATTGAATAGCCTCTCTATTACATAAGTGAACCTTACATGTTTAGAGTACTTTGAGAGGCTCGATTGTTACCACTCTTGGGTCCTATGCCTATAAATAACTCCAATCAATAATATGATTATCCCCTAGCATATACTTCTTAAGGTACAACATATGAAAGATATTGTGCATCCTAGAAAGAGCTAGTCGCAAAGCAATTCAATAAGAGACTGGGTTAACTTCTTCAAGAACCTTAAAATGACCTACATAATGAAAATATAGTTTGAATGACTTACCAAACTTTATAGAACTCTTGTGAGGTTTAACTCTTAACAAAGCCTTTTCTCCTACCGAGAAATGTCTAGGTATCCGCTTTGAATCTGGATAACTTTGCTACTTATCATTAGCTTCCACTAGACTTTGCCTAATTATACAAAATTTCTCCTCCATTTTTGATAGCATTTATGGCCCAAGGCTTATCCTATCCTCTAGCTTATCCTAGCTTATAATAGTTTGAAACTTCTTGCCATATAATGCTTCAAACGGATCCATCTTAATTGTGGAATGATAAGAGTTATTACACGCAAATTCCACAAAAGGTAGGTAATATTCCCACTTGTATTGCTGATCCATGCAATACATTCTTAGTAGATCCTCTAACACTTGGTTCACCCTCTTAGTTTGACCATCAATTTCGAGATGATATGCTAAACTTATGCTCAATTGTATCCCAAGTGAAAAAAATAAGGTTTTCCAAAACCTAGATGTCACACGAGCATCCCTATCAAAAATAATCTTCTTAGGAATTCCATGTAGCCTAAATACCTCTTGAATAAACTTTTGAGATATAACAGGCACTCCATCCATTAGATTCCCTGGAATGAAGTAAGCTACCTTCGTAAGCTTATCCACCACTACTAGAATGGCACTGTGCTTATTCTCTGACATTGGAATACCTTGCACAAAATCCATGTTAATGACTTTCCATTTACTTTCTAGAACTTCACGAGGATACAAAAGTATTGCAGGTTGATGATGTTCTACCTTCACCCTATGACATTCTAAGAAACTTGCTACAAATCTTGCAACATCCCTTTTCATTCCTTTCCATAAATATAATGGCTTCACATTAGCCAACAAATTAGTTACTCTGGGATGTCCAAAATATGGTGCAATATGAACTTCTTTCCACACTAAATTCCTTAATTTCTTAGAGTTAGGCACATAGATTCTTCCCTTAAACTTTAATAAACCATTAGGTTCAAAGTGAAATCCTTTATACATTGGGTCTTGCAGATTATCCAAGAGTTCTTGCTTGAATTTCTCATAGTACTCGTCACCCTTGGATTTTTACAACACTTGACCCTTGAAATCAGTTTGAATTGATACCATCGAGGAGATATGTGTCCTACAAATTAGGGAATCTGCAATCCAATTTCCTTTCCCTTGATATAGTTGATATTAAAATCATAATCATATATCAATTCCAACCATCCCCTTTGTTGTGCATTCAAATTTGGTTGAGAAAAAAATATTTCAAGCCATGATGAATGGGATTCAATTCAAAAGGTTTTCCCAACAGATAATGTCTCCGTATAGATGTAATGCATGGAAAAATTCTGCCAATTCCAAATCATGTGAAGCATAATTTTACTCATAAGGCTTCAACTTCCTAGACTCATAGGCTATGAATCGGCCATCCTGCATCAACACTCCACTCAAAACTTCTCCTAAAGCATTTGTGATGAAAATAAAATCACCATTCGGATCTAGTAATTTCAGTCAACTTCTCCTTGAGTTGGTTAAATGCCTCTTGAAATTTCTTCAACCATTCAAACTTATTCCCTTTTCTCTATAATGAATTAATGGGAAAAGCTATTCTGGCACATTCTTTGGCACTAGCCATTCAAGCACTACTTTAATTTTTCTTGGATCAATTGCAATCCCATCAATTGAAATCACATGACCCAAATACTACACTTCCTTTTAAAAGAAGTTACATTTTAAGAGTTTTCCATAAAGCTTATGCTCTCAAAGACGTTGGAGAATAATCTCTAGATGATGGAGATGTTCTTCTTCGTTCTTGGAGTAGATAAGAATATCGTCCAAGAAGACCAACACAAACTTATCTAGGTAGTCCTTGAATACATTTTTCATCAAGTTAATGAATGTTGCAGGTGCATTCATTAGTCCAAAAGGTAAGACTGTGAACTCGTAATGACCATACCTAGTCCTAAAAGTTGTTTTGAATATGTCTTCATCCTTGATCCTCATTGGTGATAACTTAATCAAAGATCGATCTTTGAAAATATTGTCGCTCCTCACATCTAGTCAAAGAGATCGTTGATATGTGGTAATAGATACTTGTTCTTTATCGTTTGTTTGTTAAGCAAGCAATATAAATACACAGGCACAATGTACCATCCTTCTTCTTCATGAAAATCACTGGTGCTCCCTAAGGTGAAACACTGGGTCTAATCAACCCCTTGGACAAAAAATCCTCCAATTAAGCTTTTAGCTCCATTAATTCTATTGTGGTCATCCTATATGGAACTTTTGATATAGGTTTTGACCCTAGAACAATGTCGATGGAGAAATCAAATACTCTTTTGGGAGGTAATCCAAGTAATTTTTCTGGAAATACATCCACAAAGTCCCTTAGGATAAGATATTTCTCCATATCCAATTTTCTTGATTCCACCATCTCACCATCTTCAACTTCTTGGAGGTCTTGGGGTCCATAGTACACTACATTATCTTATGAGATGAACTCATTGCATTCCTCAAGTTTTTCCATTTTCACAACCAAAATTTGACATCCCTTCTTCTTCGCTCTATGCATTTGTATGACATAGATTTTCCATAACTTAACTTCTGTAGGAGTTCCTTCCAAGAATATCTAGTTCCCAATATCATCTAAACATTCTATAGCTTTTGCATGACAATATACCTTGGCTCTATGCTTCCACAACCAATTCATTCCTTATATGACATCATATGATCCTAGGGGGGCTACATACAAATTTAATTCTATAGAGAAACTCAAAGGTTCAAACCTTGCTTTGAATGAACATTTCTCCACCTTAGCTCTTGTCTAGTTTGTGTACTCAACAATCCAAGCCTTTTCCATGTAGCCAACCTTCCTAGAAATTTTAATAGCTATACTAGGAGAATTTTTTTTCTATAGCACCAGTATCAATTAGAATTGAAATAGGTGTACCGAACAAAGTACTTGGAATTTCCACAGGAGTAATTTGGTACTCCACCTGTCAATTTTCTAGCGCCACATGAATCTTTTGCTGAAACATTGCCCATTGAGGAGGTAGAGGATTTCCATTTGGTTGTGTCCCTGGTTGTTTTTTCAGACACTAATTTGCATAGTGATCTCCTCCACATGTAAAACATGACTCTTAATGGACCATTGCTTGATGTAGACTTTCCATAACCACCTTAATTCCTAATAGAATTGTTATTGTTGTTATTCCCCCTATGGTCCCTTCTTGATTCATTCTGATTATTATGGAATCCTTTGTCCCCTTTCCTTTGAAAATTCTACCCATGACTTGGCTTCTTTAGAGTCTTATTAGCTTGCGACCAATTAATTTTTTTTTGATTCTTTTCATGGTAGGAAGAGATAGCTTTAAGCCTTAGCTCTTGCTTAATGGATTTATCGTATGCCAAGTCCATTGCAGTAGGACCACACATGTCTACTTCTCCTCTGATTTGGGTGTTGAGGCCCATAATGAACTTCCTTACGTGAAATTGCTCATCCTTTGGTACATGGCCACATACCTTAGGAGACAAGTGAATTTATCACAATACTCGTTTATCAAGGAATCTCCTTGCTTCAAGTTTTGAAAGTCAGTAAGCTTCTGATCATAGTAAAGCTGAGGTAGCCATCACTTTTAGAAAAGTTTCATGAATTCATCCCAAGTAAGACTTAAGGAACTTAACCCAAGCTCCATCTTTTTTCTCATCCACCAAGTGGATGCTTCCCCAGCTAGTCAAAAGGCTCCCCAAATGGCCTTAGTTATCTTATAGTAATTCCTTATCTCAAAATACTTTTCCATCTCTGTGAGCCATGCTTCAACTATATCCACATTGATGGTTCCCTCAAACTTAGGAGGGGTGACCTTCCTCATATCTCAAGATAAATTATTTTCAAGTTGTTTCCTCTTGCTTCCTTCAAACCTAGATTGGTATTCATCATCGTCATGATCAATTGTCTATGATTGATCATGGGAATTTTCCCCTTCCTCACCATGAGGAATTTCTTGTTCTTTCCTTTCCATTCCTCTTACATCTTGATTGAGGTTTCCAATTCTTTCTCTAGTCTCATTCAACATGGTTGAAATATGATCCAATTTAACCTCAAATTTTTCTACACCTTGGCTTACCTCTTGGCTATCCCTAAGGTTGGTTTTTGTTCTAACCATTTTCACAAGTAGAGTTTCACATAGAGGTTTCATTTCAATTAGATCCTATGGAGGCTTACTTAGCATTATAAAACATTTCAAAACAAGCATTCATTCATCTAGAAGTTGAGAGAAGAGTTTTGCACAATTTTTGCCAAATCAAAATTTTCATTAAGATCAAAGGATTTCATTTTCCTTGCATTTACATAGAGTGACTATTCATATAGTCTAGGGGAGAATATCCCTTGGATTCATTTTTTGATATATAGCTAAGTGGAACATATCCCTCAATTTTTTATTCTAATATATTGTCGAAGGGTCCATAACCTTCGGACTCACTCTCTGATACATAATTTCGAGGGACATATCCCTCCAATTCACCACTAGAGGCTATTACAATAAATTCCAAAATTGGAATAACATGAGGGTTCCTAAAGATCATGGTAGAACTAACACTCAATTTCAAGGGCATATCCCTTGAAAGTGGTACAAAATCCAATTTTGCAGGAGAGATAGAAGGTTCAAAGTTAACAACCTATTGCATCCTCTTTATTTATTGAATAATGTAGGATAGGGAATGATTAAAGGTCTCAATGTCACATAGCCATATTGTGTTTTCATAATTGATACCATCTATGGTTCTAACAATGACTTCCTTTTCCTTCTTGGCCTTGAGGTAGTGCTCATTCCCGATTACTGACTTTCTTGCAGTCATCTTGAGATGCACCATCTTGGCACAAGAAGTCCAAACATCAGAATTGCATAATTTTGGATGAAAGAATAGCGAGCACATAGGTTCCAAAGTTGAACCTGGTAGCTTTGATACCATGTGTAACAAGCCCAATGTTTAATCCAATGAATTTACCCAAGTTTTAACCAACATGCAAATAGTATATGCTTGCAATTTATAGCAATAAAATATTTATTTTCTATTTCAATAACAATATGCATATTTAAAATAATCCCATTTCAAACTCCCATTGCATTTACAAAAGAAACATTATAAAATCCAAAGTAACAAAATTTCATATTACATAATCCCATATAATGATAACATTTTTCCTTTTATAAATTCTCAATAAAGATAGAGATACATGAATACATACATAGATTCAAGGAGCTTTAATGAAACATAGATACAAATGGTCCAGATCTCCTTGCTGGAATACATCCTCAAATTTTGGCCTCCAACTATTTGAGGGAGAGCATCAATCAAGTGCTTTTCTGCCAACCACAGACCTACTGCGGTCCCCCACACATCTACCTAATTGGTAAGATGGCCCTACCCTTTGATGAAGAGATTGGTCTAGTACCCTTATAATACTAGCCTCCTTGATCATGGTGTTGTGTCCTACATAACTAGAGCTACCATACATTGGTTACGACCTACATGTATGACGTTCTCTACCTAGTATGCAAGATTCGATCACAATGAACCGATAGTGTAAATAGTGGCTACTTACACTAATTTAGGAAAAGTTTTATATAATCATTCACTTGGAAGCAAAGTCATATGTTCACCCAACCCTTATCTTGATTTGGTATTTGACCATTTATACTCTTTTCAATCATAACACACATTCAACGAAAAAGGTAATGACATAACTAAGAGATCAACTAGGTTACTCCCATCCATGGATTATCCTAACCCTAGGAACAACCAAGTTAACCACCCATGTTCAAAACTGACATCTTCAACAAAGTACTTCAAGATAATATTATTTACCATATTTTATAGTCTATATAAGCATACATATGGTTTATTACTGTTGGCAATCGGGATTGCACCCTTAGTCAAGCTGAGCTTGGCTATCCTATTGCAACATGGAAAATCTCTCTGATTTGTGGGTAAATTACTGAGTGAGAGAAAATCTCCAGAGTGGGCTGGTTCCTTCTAGTAAACCATATAATATAAAAATTTCAAGGGAAAAGGGTAGGAAGAAAATTGAAAAGTAAATCCTACAACCTAAGATGATTAACTAGAAATTCAGTGGTCTTGACAACTTAATACTCACAACAATCTCTTTGAAAACTTTGATTCTCACAATCCCACCCTGAAACTACCTAATTCATCAATAATTTGCACAAAGGTTCACCAATGGAACACAACATGCAACCTGAACTAGAATAGACTCCTGAAACAAAATTCACAAAATCAAGATATAAAGAGGATTCAACTCTTGAATCACAATCAACATCGATTGATATTGCAAACTTTCAGACAAGAAAATGGGAAGGAGAAGTATGCTGCTTTATTGAAATGAAGGAGTAAAAGATCAAAATATGATTCAAAGAAGTTTACAAGTCTCTCTTCAATGAATATGAGAGCAAGAAACACAATTATGAACCCCTGAGAAATTAAAATTTCTCAAACTTATAGCCATCAAGTGACATCAATGGTGAGAATAGAAAAATCAACTTCATCTGCATCTTAGAATGGTAACTTTTTCCATTTTCGAGCTCAAGGAAAAATCCTGAAACATAGTGCCATAATCTGCTCCAAACTGCATCAAAAATATAGAAACTTTCCATCTCCAAAGGGTCCATCCAAAAATCCTCAAAATCAGGTGCAAACAACTCAAGAACTGGAAATAGAAAGTCTAGTTTGTCATCTCTTTTCCAAATCCGCCCAAGAACTCCAACTCAAAATAGAAAGTTTCCATGAAGACTTAAGTGCACCAAATGCATTTTAAACATTAAAAAACACTAAGGTAATTTATAGAAACAGTACCATTAGTGATGTTTTACAATCATCTGCAATTTCAGAAAACAATATATAAACTCTCCTAATACACTTGATTTTGCATCTTGAGTTCAAATATTTTTATTTTTTGTAGTTTGAGTAAAAATTAATATTTTCAAAAAAAAAAAAACACTAT